>CAJFCP010000169.1:367371-394836 GCA_904066005.1 Synergus itoensis | reverse complement strand
TATGAATTTGGCTGGGGGACTTTTTTTGTTCATTTTGTGGTCCTGTGTTATTAACACTCGGTACCAGTTGATACAATCAGTACTAGTTTTTAACACTGCGTACGTGTTGCTAATGCTTTGTATATGTTGTTAATTCTATGTACGTGTTGTTAACACTTTGTAATGATGAAACGTATGCGAAAATTCTTTTCCCTTCATCGCTATTGATAAAAATCAACCTGTAAGTCTCATATTATTCTAGGACCCGAGAACAATAAAATTGGTCTTGAGCGATGCCCTTGAAAGCAGGATACACTTTTTTTTACGAAAGTACTTACTGAACCTTGGATATTAGTTAAATTCCAGGTTCTCTCAGGTCGAGACTGCAAAATTGTCTATTCCCTATTCTTTGCGGACGTGCATCTGAAATCAGAGCGAATTCAAAAACAGTTCTCTGGAATCACAGTTCGTGAGATCGAAAATTATGCCACTGCTGGTCCCCGATTTCTAGTTTCGTCTAGCCAACTTCGAGGGACTAAAGGAATTTCTCCAGTGGTTTTTATTGAATCGAGTCCGACCCTCTTTGTCTCTCTCGTGGGCTCATTTATCCTGGTGTGTACCATTAACGTTTTCCGCAGGACCCGGCCTGGTAATTTGAGGCGAATAATTGCGGGTGGCAAAAAAATATGGCTGGCAAACGAGGGGTCCCAGTAAAGTTACATAGCTCGCCAGCATGTCATTGTTGGTACCCGCAGGCTAAACGAAAGGGAAGATATCGAAGAGACGTCGGAACTCCAACTCCCTCCGATGCGTTAAAACAATATTACATGTTGTAAAAACACTTTTTTCGCTTCACTCTTCTTGTGAAAAAGGCGAGTCCAGTTTCAAATTTTGCAGGCTCTTTTTTAAAGCACGAACCTAAATTTCGAAATTGAAGATTTTTTAATACAAGAACGAACGCGCGCGCATTTACCTGGGAATCCTTAAAAATTCACGAAAACCTTGAGTGTTTTAAAAGAAGCTGCTCTCAGCTTAAGTAACTTTTTGTCTTAAAAAAGGGGCTAAAAAGGCAAGATGGCGACACGCGACAGGTCGCAGTATCGAGGTGTCGGAGGATGTGTGCGCGTGCATCTTAACGACGAAATTATGTGCAGACATTCTGAGTGCACCTCGTCCAGCACGCAGTTTTAAAGCTTCAGTGGGTGAGAGTTCAGTTGGGTAAGAAAGCGCCAAGGAGGTCCTGGTTTATTCGAACTGCCCGGTTGCAGAATGTCTTCTTGTGGTTTACGAGACAAGGAAATTACTTAAAAGTGTAATAACGCTCAGCGGGAGGTGCTGGGCCCTTTTCTTCGAACGTCCTGTGCCATCCTCTGTGCTCCTTCCTACACACTAGACTGATATACAAACTCACTCACCATTTATATTTTTCTTTAGTTTTTTCAAACCTTCGTGTAACGTAATTAATTTTAATTGTACGAGGGAAGTTCCTTTGCAGTCTTGTACCTTTGCAGTCTTGTACCTTTGCAGTCTTATTCTCCAGAGTCGATCTCAGCTTCGTACTTGACTCCTCACGTCAAAAAATGATGGAGTGTGACTCCAAAATGGACTCAAAAGAGAAGGCGATCGACAAGCTCTTTACGAGCCGAGCCTGGAAATTTACGACCTTATCAGGAGTCCATTTGATTTTGACAAAGCGACAAAATACGAGCTGCTGCACGAGCAGATGAAAGGAACATTCGTGGTTAAATTTGGCAGAGATCCTTCTCTCCTCATCGAGGAAAAGATCAAGAAAAATAATTCTAGGGTGCAGCAATCCCACCGCTGTCACCGCAGAACTTTAGAGTTTCATACAGATCGTTCTGGCTTAAAACTGAAGATCTGGAAAGTCTAGAGAGCAAGTCAATCGTCAGAAGGGCGATCCTGCACGTCCTATCGTTTGTCTTACTCTGCTAGTTCCTTCTATCCCTGCACTATACTATAGAGGAATTCTTGACCAACACGGAGGGTCTGCGTATCTTGTAGAGACCTCGTGCCATGCGAACGCGTTCCTATCTCGCTATCTTGAAACGCCATGGGAAGGAAGGAAGACTATTAAAGGCACGACACACTGAAGACTGCATGCAGCAGATGTAGAATGCATTGTAAGTCAAAATTAAGGTAATTTCACATTCAGATGTGGCATCATCAATGATACCTGCATCATTGATGATTCTTTAAAGAAAGGAGCGTCCTGCAGAAAAAAAAGTTGGGAATTGCAGATGTTGAATAGCAGAGAGGAAAAGTATCGTAAGAAGAGAATCTTTATTGTAAATATAATAATCGTACAGTGCATATCTCCTTACAAGATACACACTATAAAATACGAACGTATGTAGTAAAGGCCCTCGGCGACAGAGAACGGGTCTGGCGTACCTTCATACGGAGATGAAAGCGCAAGAAGGTTCGATAAGCCAACGTGCGATCGATCGCTTCCGAAACACTGGGAGAAACAAGGCAATAAATTAATATTGGAAAACATTGAAAAGGTATAAAAAACTACTTTCAAGAGAAAGCCACACCGTGGGAATCGATCGTAATTGGATAAGCTGATGAATAGAATAAACCCGAAACAATAGCGAACATTTAGCTTCACTAATTTCACGTAGATTAACGGTAATTTTAATTTGTTTTCTCAAGAGTAAATATTTCAGTTGTAAAAACTCAAGGATAAGAAGTATGTGGAATTAGAAGAAGAATTAGCTCTTGACAATCGGTACCAGTTGATGAAACTCAGTACCAGCTGTTAACACCATTTATCAGTTGTTAACACATTTTACTTTTATTTAAAACTTTGTTTCTGTTATTAATACTTTGTACGCATTGCACACTTTGTGCACAGTTACTGAAGTTACCTAATGAAGACTTGTGCTGAATAAAATGCGTCTGCGAGGCAGTGCCTTCGATTATAGAAAGTGGTATCTAATGACCGGAGGGCTTCTCTGCCAGGACTTCTCTCTACTCACAATCATTAGTATTATTAGGCACTACGAATTCGAAAGGTCGCTTGTGACCTATCATTAAGTATAATTACATAATACTACACACTTATTTGTCTTACGACGGACGTGTAGTGGCCCCTATTTTTTGTTCTTGCTAGATCTGAGGAACTGATAATCTCATATTCACAGCTAAGAATGGCAAGATGACTATGAATATTCCATCTGCCTGAAATTTTCCGTTTCTTTACCTGGAAAAGTTCATCTTCTAAACGAAGAAGAAACAGTTCTAGAGTGAAGATTTTGCAATGGATACCCTAACCAGTTCTGTTTTTCACATCAGGGGGGGGAGATTTCATTTATTTCTTGAGGAGATAATCTTTTGAGAGTGTGGATTGTAACTAGACGATTGTGAGTCACGTAACGAGAGGACGGATCCGGTTCGCCTTTGGCTCTTCGTAGTTCGAGTTTCTGAGCACAAGGAGAATATCCAGGAGCGAAGTGCTGCAAGCTGTAGAGCTTGAGCCGCAAAATGCAACTGGCACAGCGTAAGAGTGGTAGACAAATGAGCTGCACGTTCTACATAGATCCCTTCGCGTAGATTGGATCGAGTTTCTTGCGTCGTGAGAGAAAAGCGTGTAGGGTCGTGAACGAACTTCCCTCCCCCAAATTCCCCCCCATCCTCCAAAGAATCCCTCTTCCCTGCAAATCGTGATGAGGATATCTGACGTGTTTTTATGCATGTTACGAGTGATAAATCGAGGGGCAAGGACGCGAGGATCTCGATGAGGTCAAGATCAGATTTATATGATCAGATTTATATGATTAGATTTATATGATCAGATTTACATGATCAGATTCATACGATCAGAAAGCTATTATAAAAAAAGGGAATGTGTGTTAATTAAAGGGTTTATTGGCAATGTTCCTGAAGCGCGTAGGAGGTTCTGGTGGATAATACAACTTGTCTTGATGCCGTAGAGCTATTTTGCATCTGCCGCTACCACTGTTGTCGTTGTCCCATCGTCGTCTCTAGCTAACGGAACATCTAGAGAAGATTAACCTATGGCCAGCTCCGGGTTCGCTGCAGTTTCGAGTTACATGGGCTATTCGTACCGGATTCCTTCCTGGTGAACCGCAATGTTTGTGCGAATCTAAAACGTCCCTCGCATCTATTCCCGTCGGTCTTTCCCTCGAAACCGCTCTTTGCATTCTTCACATGATGCAAAGCTGCTTAAGCGCGTCATCGAGTAGGATTAGAGCTAGGAAAGTAAGACTTTACATTTCATCGTTTATGCTTTCAGAGATGAGTGAGATGCAAGTTGGGACCATTTCTGCAAATATCTGGATATTTCAAGAATTGTAATTGTAGTAGTGGAAACGGCTGGAATGAGGAAGAGCGGATGATTTCTCTAGGAAGAGAGGATAATCGTGAGAATAAAGGGGGACAAAGGAGGACACACATGATTTCGAAAAGGTTGAATAAAGCCGTAGAACGCAATGAATGCTCGTCTTGCGGTACATGTAAAGAGCGTGATTTCCCAACTTCCCTAGCCTCTTCGCTTAGCCTACGGAAACATGCTCGAGATCTCGAGTGCATGCAAATGAGACAACCTGCGACCAGTTAACCACCAGTACCACCGGGGAAGCTCATCGACTAGATCCATCCTCATGATGCAACAGAATAGTCTTACGTCAAACGACAAATGATCCAAGTTTCAAGATGCATCGATCCTGGGCTTTAAAAGAATCAGGAAAAGTCTCTGCACCGATTCCGTTATGAATCTAGAGGCATCAAGATGATTAGCAACAAGGATCTTTCGAGATATTTATATGGTGATACTCTTTATGCTTGAATATCGATTCTGTTTCATATGTATGTACCTTTTCACAGTCACGAAAAGTTTCAATTGAATTCCTCAGCATTGATATAATTATTTATACAGTCGTGCTTCGCTGGAGCATACATTATTGATTCTAGAGAGTTATCGAGCGCCTGAAGATTTTTCTGATATTCATGGATGCAGAAGAGCAGAAGAATCGAAATTTACAAATTTTTAGATCACAAGATTGGAACTTTCACTCGAGTCGGAGCGACTGAATGAAAATGTTGTTTTCTGAATTGCACTAGTTTCCAGCATCTATGGCTAATGGCAGCAGTCTGAGCAGGACTGGATTTCCGTGCACGTCTACCACGTGTCCTTATTTGCTTAAACGTCCTCTCTAAGAAGAAGGAAGGAAAACATTGGCGAGGTAACGAGAGGCCGGTATGTATATCTATCTTGCAAAATTCGCACGCGAGTCCGAGAGATCGAGGAAGTGACTAAAGTGAGCTCCCTCAGCCGTATGGTTCCCCTGCAGCGTGCTGTTTCACCAGCTCCCTCCTCCTCTTCTCGTCGCGTTGTTCCCCCGGGAACTTTATGGCTCATGAATGAAACATGGGCCTAGTATGTCCGCAAGCGTACTTACGTGTTGCAACGGTGGCTTAATGTATGCCGCGATCGCGAAAAATGGCGAGCCGATAAGTGGAATTAAGGCGGTGGCCCTTGCTTTGTTGATCCCAGGACACTTCGTAGTGGTAAATATAGATAGATTGTATCTTTCCTCACTGGTATTGGTAAAGTACTTTCAACCTAGCCTTAGATCCAGATGAAAGTTGACTTTAATTGTTCATTGATTGTTTATCATTAGTTCATTGATTGGTCATCAGTCAATCAAGTCAATCATCAGGTTATTGAACCTCCAGTTTATTTTGAAGATTTGTGGGCAAACAAGATCCCATTAAGCTCTCCGAAGAAAAGGATAAGCTCGGCTTTTAGTATGCGTAACTTGAGAAGAGGCACTTGGAACTTTCTTGCTGAAGTGGCAATTAACGTCCGAGTGATTAGCGCGTGTAACCAAGCGAAGAATTAGTGGCTTCGTGTCAAAAGTGCGATTACAGATGAGGTTCGAGCTTTTCGTTTAAATACTCTGGTCCAAATCCACCGTAAAAAGGAGGCCTGGGCTAACTCTATAATCATATTTTAGCTTTAATCACATTTATGAGCCATTTTGGACTCATAAATTCTCCCGAATGACCGTTGCTACTCCTCGTCCTTGTCGCTCTATCAAACACAACTTCCCAATTACTTTTTTCTCTCTCGCACTTACTGGAGATGATCTCATCATTGAAAATCACTTAAAACTCGAAATTCTTGCAAACCTTTCAAACTTAAAATCTCGGGGGCATTAAACCAAGAATGTTTATGATTAGGGGAGATAATATTTCTTGATGATCACTTTGCACAAGTTAATGACAGACTCGAATCATAAAGCCTGAAGATGACTTGATGAACTGATGCCTCTGGATGATAAAATTTGATGATCACTCACTTAGGGCTTACGACTGGAAAAAGCATCTTTAAGGAATTCTCATCAGATTGAAAATTTATCATCCTAGCTATGTATTCATTAAGTACTTCTTCACTTCGGATTTACCATAACACGTGGGGAATCTATTTACGAATACCAAATAACTGAAGAGCATTCCAGCTTCATCATTCACACAATTCTCGTTTATCAATAACTGACCGTTTCTTCATTCCAGGGGGAGTTTCAAATCAATTGTAGTTGGGATCTTTTCCTCTAATGGATTCTAAGTTGTTTCTTTCACAGGAAATAACTTAGGCAAATTCGCTAGACAAAAACTGAAAGATTTCGAGGGGGATTAACTCCCGAAGCGGAAGTTGGAGTCGATGGATCCCGCCAGAGGGGCGCGAACTTGAGGACCGACGATCGTGCCGGAAACAGGGTTCGGTGTTTGGATGAAGGGTGAGGAAAGGGAGAAGGAGTGGACGCATTCCTGACGCAATGAGACGCGGTCCCATTGGCTCCTGGTTCGCGGAGCGTCACACTGGTTGGCCGCCTTAATAATATGGTACGGCAGGGCTGGCAGCGGACTACCACTGCCTCCAACCTCCTTCAGTGTTCCTCGTCCTCGACTTACGTTATATACCTTCCTACCGACTAAGAAACGTATTCACATCAACATCCACATAGACATCTACATACATATCCGCATCTACATTATCATGCACATCTACATCCACATATCCTCACAGACCTCTGCAGTCAGTACCCGCGAGTTACGTGGGCTCGCATTGCGTTACGCTATATACTTCACGTCCCATGTGCCTCCCAAACTCGTTTCTCTCACTCTTTTCACCTTCCACCGTGTCGCTCTGTTCGCTTATCTAACCTTGCGTCACTCCATTATCCTTCAGAAATTTTCCCCGGGGCTCTAACGGGTTACGTGCAGAAGATAAAGCACTGATTCAAGTTCAAGGTCACGAGATTTCATTTTCTTTATTGAAAGATGATCTGTTTGGAAATGAATCTGGTGGTTCTGGACCTGAGTTTTGGTCTGATTTTTGGGTCTGATTCTGAAGAATCAGACCCAAAAATCAGACCACCAAAAGCTGGTGACAGCGGTGGAATTATCGCCTCATCTCGGACCTAACTAGATTTTAATTAAACTAATCTCAGACGAGGTATTACAACCAGAAAACTTATCATCTCAGAAAATGCGAGAAATAAATCAAAAGCAGACTGAAACTGGAAAGATTTCACCTTCCCTGATCTCTGATCCTCTCTCCCTTTTTCAAAGCAGTCATCTCGCAAAGAATTATGCTTCTAGTCTCTGCAGTCCTCGTTAGTCTAGCCGGTTTCTGCAACTAGTTTGCTCATGTGTGACCTTTGTTGTGAAAAATTCGATATTTCATTTCCTCATGAGACTTGACTGATAATTTTCTTTTTCAAAGGAGGTGATGAATAACTCTAGCAGCTTTTTGGCGAACGCGATATGAGAGTATGAAATCTAATGACTTGAACAGAAGATGGTGGCAATCATTAAATAATTAAATAATTAAGTAATTCAATATGCACAATAATTATGAAACTCGAGAATAGATCAAGTTTAAGGAATTGTGAAAAATTACTGAAAGACTCTATAATGTGCCATTTGCGTCACCTAAAATTAAATACGTCAATAGATTCTCGGTTTTATAAGTTACCTCGATTAGAATCAAATTTAGTATGCTCATAAAGATAAGAAAAGCCATTACAATGATTTAAGAATTTCAATTCCCCACTTTGAAATAAGAATTATACAAATATATCTAAATATATCCTGATGTAACATTATTCAAGGTCTGAGTTTCGAAGTTCTTCGCATATTCTGAATTCAAAAACGGCTGCATTGCATTACTTTAATTAATGAATTCGAAATCATGCATTAAATGCGGAATAGGAGAAGAAAATGTTTATTGCCAGATGTGCTAGTTATAAGGGGAAGTTATGAGTTGTAGAGAATATCCGTAGCAAGCTGGAGACGCGTATCCAGGTAGTATTTATGCATTGAAGAAATTGCATTTAGAACTGTTGTGAAAAAGGAAGACAGATAACGAACGGTAAAAGTAGAAATTACATAATTAATTAACCGCTTCAGTGCGTTTCAGTACTTATTTGATGAAACTGTCGCATTTTCGAATTTACGTTGATTATAAAAACATAGTAAATGTATGAAGATGGGATCGACCGGTTAAAGAAAAACAAAATCGGACAGACTTTATAATATGTTTCGAAACAATCACGCCATGCTTGAACGCATCCGATGGCTATTACGACCTTTTGTAGCCTTTATTTTATCTTATGGCATCACGTATCTTTTGCGGTTGGTCACAAATCTGGAAAGAAGCGATGTGCCACGATAAAAATGATACAAAGTATTCGCTGCTGCGACCACAATTCTCGTTCCTGCGGCGCAAAAACGTGATAAAGGAGAGCCTTTAAAGGCGAAAATGCACCAAGGATGAAGTTTCATACGCAGATTCAACTTTCAAAAATGTACGGCATGCGCATAAATGGATTTAATTTGGAAAGTTAAATCTAGTAAGATAAAGGTAAGAAGCCGAGGATAAAATGAAGGCTTTCTTTTTCACATGAAAGGAGTGCAAAGAGTCTGAAGAAATTTATTAACTTGACACCTTCCTTCGAACAATATTCGAGTGAAGTCATCACATTTTACATGCCAACAGTTATTAAAGGCGGTAAACATGATAGAGAGTTGCTCAGTTATTTAAAGTGCCAGCAGCATATTCACGCCACACTTGCTCCCCCCGAAGCTTCCACCTTTTGGGCAGTACGTGACTACCGATCGAACCTACCAATGAAATCGAACTGGCACCAATTTTCGGTTGCGCGTGATCTCATTATCTCCGCTGCCCCCTCACTCTTCTTTTTTGCCACATATGGCATGTAATTACTTACAGTGTTGCCTCTCATCTCTTTTTCTTCGAACCTCAAAGAACAGTAATAGAAAATATGAGTAATTAGCAGAAATTTATTCTCTAATGGAAATTGAAATAATCACGAATACATAAATAATACGAGATTATAATTTTGTCTCGAGTAAGTTAATTTTTTAAATCCGGCGCAGTTTTAATCAAGCAGTTGAGTTACGTTCGCAAGATCATGCAAATGTCCGCCCTCGTCTTTAAAAGTTCTAGGTATTTCTGCATTCAGGCCTTTTTCCACGCGCAAAATTTATGTAGCTTTTTCTTTTTAATACTAATTAACGCGCACGGTCGAGTTTATGCTTGACTCTGGTCACGCGATAATCACTGCCAGGTTAAACTAGTCGATTAGTCATTCCCGAACCCTATAAATCTCGCCCTACACCTGTTGTGTCGACACGACCCATTTCTAAATTCCATGTTCTACCTAATTTAAATCCACTGTTCCTTCGTACAACGATTAGCAATAGTATCGATTCTTGCGATCGAAGGTCGAATTTACAAGTGGAAAGAAATACAAACGAAACACAAGTTCCAGAAACATTCAAATGCAAGAAACTCAATACACCCATAAATCTGTACACTTATTTCTTATTTAAAATAAATTCCACTGCTACTTTAGCAAAATATAAACAGGTTCTCGTTTTTCAATTTGGCTTTTAATGACTTCACGAATTGAAGGAAATTTATTGAGCAGCAGTGATGAGGGATTTATTTATTAGATGGATCTACGAACATGATCCTTCAGAGATTTATGCTTTCGGTGTTTATTTGAAAACAAAATCCGAAGTTACTCGTTCATTTTAATTTTAGATTTTTTATTCATTACTAGCGAATATTCACCTGGCGTTGTCCGGGATTTTCAGCAATTTATATATAATAAATCTATATATAGACTTAAATAATTTTGTGCTTTTAAAAACAACCAGGATCTAGGATTAGAAACAAAGATTGTAGAGGTTGATGTATCGCATGATTAAAAGTGTAAATTAAAGATATTAGGTTTCTGGATCTCGCCTCTGAGAGGAACTTCTTTTGTTCTTCCCCTCTCTGTTCATCTTGTGTCTATCCAGCCGTCCGTTATTAACTTTACACTATCTCGCATTACCATCTTTACGGTACCGAATCAAGGTGAGGTACATCTTCCAAGTTCTCCGACTGACCGATGTTACTTGTACATACACAGCATGAGCATATGTGTACGGAAAAAAGCGCGGATACCCGCAAACTTACATGGCCAACTCGCTTAACTCTGTCTCTTTCTCTCTAAAATCGCCTGCCATATTTTTACCGCATTACTTCATTTTTAATCCACCTCCCGCTTCTGGCGTCGTTGACTCCACCTTCGCCATTGTGGGGTTCTTGCTTCTCCCACCAATTTTTCTCAGACTCAGAATCAGTCTTTTTCCGTCCCTCCTTGGCTCGAGTTTAATTAAGGCAATTATGCAGTTCATATTCAAGAAAATTACCACCAAGTGGTCAATTGCGAATTTAAGAGCGTGAAATTGTTTGCTTTACTAGTAAAAGTTTCCACTCGAGACTTTTAGACTTTTTTACATTCTCATTTAGCCTTGATTCGATAATTTTTCGCCTGATAATTCCGACAATCGTATACAACAATTTGAGTCACCCAAAGAACAATTAAGAGCCAGAAAAATCTTTTATTTATGTTTGTTTCTTCTACAGTTCTTGTTTCTCACTCTTGCCTAACGAAACATGATTTTTTCGAAATTCAGGTGTATGTACGTTTAATTGCAATGCCGGCAAAGAACAATAATAGTTCTGGTAGAACCTGCAAGCATTATCGTTGAGACTAGACAGCTTCTTGCTCGAAACTGGATTCGTGATCTTGTAAAGTCGCGATTCTGCAAGGCGTTACACGATGAATGACGACTTATTACCACAATTAATCGCAACACCCCACAACTGTGAGAAATGGTACTCGATATTCCACATTACTGCCGTTGTAAATCACGTTTTTAACGGTCATTAGTGGACTTATTGAGAATAAGATCTCTTGCTATATAACGTGATACAGTCATGCTCGAACAGTCGCTGATTTTACGATCGTCTTAAGAAACTCGCTACATTCAAGGAATTAAGACCCAGAGTGTGAAAAGAGTAGATAACTTTTGTATAATTGAATCACGCATTTAAATAAAAGGTGAATTAAACTTGAATAAAATCCTATCTTAAAAAAGTGGTGTAACGAAATGTCTCGAAAATCTCGCATAAATTGTTATTGCAAACCTGACTGGCTTTTGAATGAATGGAATATCTTCAAAATACCTTCAAAATTTGATTAAATTCTTAGAAAACTCTTGACATTTGTTAAAATTTGTGAAAATATCTAAAAATTGTTAGAAATTCTCAAGAAATTCCATGAAATCATGATGAATTCTATAAAATTTTTTAAAAATCAGAATATCTGAAATTCTTTTAAAATTCCTTACAATCCCTTCAAATTTCATGAAATTTGACGATAACTTTCAAAATCCTTTTAAATTCTACGAAATCTTTTGAGACATAAACATTTTTTGAAATCCCTCAATAAAATTGTTCGACAAACTTTAAATCCTTCAAAATCCATACAATATTTTAGAAGTTAAAATTCCTAGAAACTTTTGGAAATTCCTTAAAATTCAACGACAATATTCCCTTTATATCCTCCAAAATTCATTAAAATTATTAGAAATCTCATCAAGTTTCATGCAATTCTTTAACATTTTACAAAATTTTTTAAAAATCATAAAAATCCCTTGAATTCTCTAAAAATCATTTAAAAAATCGTCAAAATTCCTTACAATACGTTAAAATCTCTGAAAATTCCTTGAAATTCCACGAAAAAAATTTTAAATCCCTTAAAATTCGTTGAAATATCTTACAATTCCTCAAAATTTTACAATATTCAAAATCCATTAAAATTTTTTTAAAAAATCTCTTAAAATTACAAGAACTCCTTTAAAATTCCACGAAATATCCTGAAATACCCCTGAATTCTAAAAAACCTTTTAGAAATCCTAAATTTCTTTTGAGTTTAGTCAAAATTACTTGAAAATCGTCAAAATCCCATAAAATTCTTAGAAACCTTTTAAAATTCCTCTCTAAAAAAAGTGGTGTCACAAAAAATGTCTCGAAAATCTGGCATACATTGTTGTTGTAAACTTGATTGGCTTTTGAATGACTTGAAGTTGAAATAAGGAAAAAAAATAATTTTGCTTTGCTTTAAATCCTTCAAAATCCATACAATATTTTAGAAGTTAAAATTCCTTGAAACTTTTGGAAATTTCTTAAAATTCAACGATAATATTCCCTTTATATCCTCCAAAATTCATTAAAATTATTAGGAATCTCATCAAATTTCATGCAATCCTTTAACATTTTACAAAATTTTATAAAAATCATAAAAATCCCTTGAATTCTCTTAAAATCCTTTAAAAAATCGTCAAAATTCCTTACAATACGTTAAAGTCTCTGAAAATTCCTTCAAATTCCACGAAAAAAATTTTAGATCCCTTAAAATTCGTTGAAATATCTTACAATTCCTCAAAATTTTACAATATTCAAAATCCATTAAAATTTTTTAAAAAAATCTCTTAAAATTACAAGAACTCCTTTAAAATTCCACGAAATATCCTGAAATACCCCAGAATTCTAAAAAATCTTTTAGAAATCTTAAATTTCTTTTGAGTTTAGTCAAAATTACTTGAAAATCGTCAAAATCCCATAAAATTCTTAGAAACCTTTTAAAATTCCTCTCTAAAAAAAGTGGTGTCACAAAAAATGTCTCGAAAATCTGGCATACATTGTTGTAAATTTGATTAGCTTTTGAATGTCTTGAAGTTGTAATAAGGAAAACAAAATAATCGCGCGCTTCACGGGCGTGTTGGTTTACTAGTATGAGTAAAAAATGTTGCGAAGGAACTTATCCTTCTCATCTGCTAATTTTCTTCTGAAAGGATAAGTTCCTTCATAACATTTTTTACATATCGAAGAGTTATTGAGGTTTTTTTTTCATTATTCACCTGTTAGTTGAATTCAACTGTTACTTGAATAATGGTGAACTTTGTGTGTAATCTGAATAGAGAAAGATTCAAATCAATTGAAAGAAGGCAGTCATTGTCCTCGTGGTTAGAAGGATCGGACGTTAAAGTGTCACTGGGGACGGAACGGATCGTGCTCAGGCATGAACGGCACGTGTGACAACCGGATGGCCCGTCACATCGATGCCAGGTCGAAACGATCGCAATGTGAAGGCACACGAAACTATGCGCAGAGTCATTGGCTTCTTTCCACCTGGTCCAACGAAACCCACTCCCTTGAAGGCCGAACTCGAAGGTTTTAGGTTGCTCGTCCCATTTTCGATAGTATTCAATCATCCGATGTATTCATTCAAAAAACCAGGGATCTTTATCACTTTCGACAACTTTCGAGTAATGAAGTCGACGTCAATGATACGTTATCAACAAGACTTAAAATACCAACTGAGATTATGCAGGATAGCTACATAAAGCTGCATAGGCACTTTTATGCAAATGAATTAGTATAATTTTCTGCAGCAAATCAGATTTGTAATATATTATGTTAATGTATTCCTTCAGCAAATGAAAAAGTAGACTTGCTGCAGGTAGCAAGTGTTTCCTGAAGGATGAATTTTTCCAGAAATGTGAATCAGATCAATGCGGTACTGATCCGACGTGGAAAGGACATGAACAAGGCTGTGTTAAGACTGATATCAGAGAGGAAGGCATGATTCGCGATCTATCACGTAGGTACAGTGTCTCTTGAGAAGATAAAAGTTGACTGGTCGTTTCTTCTTTCACGTCACGAGATCCACTTTTGCCATGATACGCGTGGCACCCCTGGTGAGTTGAGAAGTCGTAGCAGCAATTGCAATCGCAGTGTGCGATTTTGGTCTGCTAGAGAGCAATGAGAGGCTATTGGAAAAGCTCACAGCTCACGTATGACCACTTAGTGTCTGTAGAGTACAGGGGATTACCTGTTGCTCGGCTTAAACGCGAGGTAACCACCCGTTGTGGATATCTCGGTGTATCATGTGCGTTTAAGTGTGCGTGAATGCGTACTCAAGACCAGCGCCACTGCTTTCCACTATCGCGTACACAACTTGTACCTACACCTACTGTACTACCGTATCGCTACATATGTATGTATATCTGTTCCACGACGTACGTTATCGCTAACCAACACAGGACGCATTCCTCCAAAGGGAACCGCTCCTGGCTTCTTCGGGAGCGAATGGATTCATCCTTTGCCAATGGATTGGCATTAAAGTCTCCGAGGCGCCAGTCATTTTTGTCAATAAGAAGTGTATAATTTCAGGATTCAGGGTGGCCACAAGATTCAATTTTTCAATTTCCCTGACATTTCCCTGACTTTCAGACAAATTTCCCTGACAAAAGTATATTAAAAATGCGTACGAATTTTCAATAATAATAATATTTAAATTTTTCAAAAATTTTGTATAATATCACTTTAAATCTTTTGAAATGTAAAATTACTTCAAATTCGTACAAATCCCTAAAATTTATAACCTTGGAAATATCTTAAAATTCATTGACGTTTCTTGAATTTCCTAGAAATGTCTTAGAATTCCACGAAATCCCGTAAAATTTATTAATATTTCATGAAATCCCTTCAATTTTCAATACTCTTTTTAAAATTCAATCAAAATCATTTGCAATACTTTAAATTCCACTAAAAACTTCAAAATCTTTTCAAATTCCTAAAAATCTCTTAAATCTTAAAATTTCTTGTAATCCTTTCAGAATTTCTTGAAAAATTTTTTAATTCCACGAGGAACTTTAAAACCCCTTAAAATGCATTAAAATTTCTTAAAATTATTGGAAATCTATTAAAATCCCTTACCTATTAAAATTCTTTAAAATTTGTTGAAATATTTAAAAAATCCTAGAAACATCTTTAAATTTCTTAAAATTCCACTGCCTCTAAAAAAAAACTCTTGAAATAAAAAATCTCATAAAATCTTTTAAGAATCAAAAATGACTTTAAATTTTTTAAAATTGCATTAGGACTATTAAAATTCCTTACAATCATTTTGAAAATATAAAAATTACTTAAAGTTTTTACAAGCTTCTTAAAATCCTTTAGAATTCCACGAAAAACTAAGATCTCTTAAAATTCTTGAAAACCTCTTGAAATTCCGTAAACTTCTACAAAATCTTTTATAAATCATAAAAATTTTGTAAAATTATTTAAAATTCCATGAAGAAAATTTAAATTCCTTAAAAAAAAAAAACTTTAAAATAATCGAAATTTCTTAAAATTCTTACAAACCCTTTAAAATCTTTTTAAATTCCACGGGAATATTTATAATACCTTAAAATCTCTTTAAAATCTTATAAGTTTCTTAAAATCCTTTATAATTCCAAGAAAAACTTTAAAATCCCTTAGAATACGTAACAATCTTTTAAAATTTTGGAAAAATTTTTAAAATTCCACCTATTATTTAAAAAATCATAAAAATCTCGTGAAGTCTTTTTAAATTCCTCAAGGAACTTTAAAATTCCTTAAAATTCTTCGAATTCCCTAAACATCCTTAAAAATCTCTTAAAACTTCATGAAGTTCTTTAAAATTCAACTAAATCTTTTAAATATTATACAAATCTCTTATAATCACTTTAAATTCCTAGAAACCTCTTAAAATTCTTTAAAATTATTGAAAATGTCTTGACGGTTTCTAAAATTTGTTAAATAAACTATAAAAATTATATATGTAATACGACAAAAATAACGTAGTTAGCATAAATGTCAATTTCTATTTTCCCTGACAACTACTCGCATTTCCCTGATATTTCCCTGACAAACTTTTTTTTCCCTGACTTCCCTGACATGTGGCCACCCTGGGATTGAAATTGAAAGGTTTTACTTATCAAGAGGCACTTGACCTTTGCGTCAGTTCTTTATGGAAACAAAAGATAATCCGGCATTGTAAAATATTTCCGCACTCACAATATTCAGGTTCTGCAACAGTGAGAAAGGCCACGGAAATAATGACTGAAAAGCGATTCTGGAATCGAGGGTTAGCGTTGAAATCAATCATCGACAATGGCAAGGCGATCGTCGTGGCATTATCGGCGAATGCTTGAATCAACATTATTACGCTATGCAGTGTGCGAGCATGTAGAACTCGCAAATAAAATGATACCGCGTGAGAGAGAACATGATCAGTTGCCGAGTTCGTGAGGCCGAAAAGCAATAGTGGCGAAATCGTCGATGATGACGGCAAGCCGAGAATGGCAAGCCGAGAATGGAAACCGAGGGTTCTCCAGGTCATGACTCATGACTTATGAGATCCTAGGGTGTCGACTTGTCGGCAAGGTAGACGAAATAAGAGTCAGCTTGCTCTCTTAAATCAAGTCATAAACGACACATTTTACCCTAAACAATCCTGATGTTTTCACTTGTAAAGGCACGCTCAGAAAGGAAACTTTTGTACTTGAAAATATATGGGATAGGCGTGAGTTTTTGAACGGAAAAGAGTTTCGTGTTTCAACATTGCACTAACAAGACACAACACCTTTTAGCAAAGCCTGGAGATTTTACTCACTTCAAAGTCTTTCGGAAATGGACGATGCTTACCTGAAACAGAAATACAAGTACAGAATTAATAATGATTCGAGATATCTGAGAAAAATGGATTTCAGAAGAGTTTAAATCAAGTTCTCATGGTTTAATCATGACGTTTATGATAATGCGAATAAACGTTGAACGGCAAAATTTCGAAAGTGATTTACTCGGAAGATATACAGAAACTCGAGATAAAATACCCAAATTGTCGGTTTCGTAAAGACTAATAACATTGTTGCAACGATGGTAGCAGAATGTAACTTTTGGATTGCATTCAAATGCTACAAGCCTAATATTATACTCCCTTACAGCACCGTAAATTATATATCGGCGTCTTTTGCCTCTTTTGTAAATAAGAACGTCTTGCGGTAGTGAAAGGTCGAAAAATTAGTGAAATAACACCTCTTGATGATAAACATCTTTAATAAAACCCAAAATCTCAAATCTAATCAAACAAAAATATCTGAAATTATTTTATTGATGGAAAGTGCAACATTTCGCGCCTTTTTTCCCGCCTTTTTTTTATAACACATTGAAAAATAACAAGGTTCGAATCAATGAAAACCTCTTATCTTCTTCACATTCAAGTGTAATGGACAAAGAGAACTCTCTACTGCGTGATTATCCTTCGATTTGTTGTTCCGTCCGTCTGTTCTCTATATTGCCTTCTTCCAGCACAACATCTACTCTGCCTCTTCTACTTGGAACATTATAAAAACTTTAATCGCACGCTCCAACCGTAAAAGTTCTCCTCTTGACTTGTCTCTCTTCCTCATTGGTTCTTTCTATGCATTTCTCTCATATCTTTCATTCTTCTTCTCCTTCTCGTTGGCTGCTGCGAAATAAGGTAACGACGCGACTAAAAAAATGTAAGGCTGATTGTTTTACGTCCAACCGCAGATGCAATCTGTGCGGGTGAACGACGAGGGACGATGACCGAGCCAACTGTGACGTAGGGTGGAAGTTAAGCGATGGCGATGACGCTGACGCAGTGATATTTTACCTTAACTAAATCGGCATCCATCAACAAGAACGAGCTACAAATAGCCTCTTCAAAACCACCTTCATTTGAATTTAAATTGTATTGTTGTCTTCAAGTATCCTTGATAATATCAACATTTTGATGTTCTTTTAATTCCCATGCATATGCTTTTGTGCACAGCATTTTTAAATTAATACTCTTCAGGCTTTGAATAAATTGTCTTCCTACCGAGAACAGAACTTTCTTGCATCAGACCGAGAGGATCATCGCTCGAATTTTGATTGTGCACCAGATTTCATAATTTCAAAGCATTCAAAAGAAGATCTTAATAAAAATTTTAATAAAAATTTCCGTTGGTGACAGTGGTGGGATTGCTGACAAACCATGAAAAATGTATCTCCTCAGTAATAAGAGTGAAAAGAATACAAAATATTTAAGAAAATCTTTTATCCTCGGGCCTTGGGAGAGTTGCTTTCATTGCCTTATGTCGTTTAGCCAACCGCAAAATTAGCCGTGAGATGCTCAAAAGTCCTTGAGTACGGTAAAATAACAACTTTTCCAAAGCAATAGCGGTCTCTCTTTCTTGTTTCTTTCCCGCGGAGGGTTATGTCTACCCCTTGCGGCGGTATGCTATTTGCACGGAGGAGCGTAATGGCGATTACCAACCAAGAGATGATCTCCCAGCAGCGGTTTCCCTCTTCCTGACGGTCATTCCTCAGTTCCCAGATCTCCCTGACACAAGTGTGGTTTATCTCCTTTCTCAGAGAACGAACCTTCTGGGAAAAAAAAGAAACGAGTCGATACCAGGATTGCGACATTTTCAACCTCGTTTTCAACTATAAATTTCCTGATGAAATTAATAACTTGCCCTAGGACGAGACAACTTTCCGAAGAATTCAACTTCCCAGAACTAGAGATTAATAATCTGCTTAATATAAAGGATCTTTTTCGAGAGACAATCACTCGGAGAGGCAAAGTTGCTCGTAAAGGATGGCAGGGTCCATGAAGGGAAGAAGAGAAGAGAACATACCACCTCACGACTAATTAATGAACGTTGCTTCGATCAATTTACATTTACGAAGGCCTTCGTCCTGGCATATACCTACATAGGTACATAGCTATATGTGGCTGTGCCAATCCGAAGTAACAACAACAGCACGACGGCCTTCGTGGCCCAGGAGGGGTGTGAACGGGGTGTTAGCTTCGTTAGCGCCTGGGAGACGCGGAGATCCTCGAGCACGACCTCCGTGGCCAAAGCAGTGTCGCCAACGGCGGTATACATTACCGATACCACGTCCTGCCGACCCTCGTCCATGAAAAAAGAAAATTCCTCGCGCTACGAAATTCCATCGGTACATACTACGTGTACGCCATACGCGAGGCAAGACGTTGTTCCCGACGCGGTTTTATTTAATTATGCGGCCAAGCTCAAAGAAAAAGGCTCTGCAAGATCGTGTACCTACCTACCCTTCCCTTAAATCGAATCTCCGAGATGTCCGCCCTCCTCTGCGAAAAATGTTCCCGAGTGTGTAACAAATGGTAGGCTCGTTTTTTTGCAAGTTCGGGGGATATGTCGAGGGACGTTTTGTTTAAATTTAATTTTATTTTTATAAGACACCCATGATTTCAGCACTTTTTCGTGACTATAAAAAAGTTTCTTGTGCTCTTTGCGAAGTCCAAAGTGTTTCAGGGTGACCATAAAATTCAATTTTTCCATTTCCCTGACTTTTCCCTGACTTTCAGACAAATTTCCATGACAAAAAGAGGTATTAAAAATTGAGAACAAATTTTCAATAATAATATTATTGACATTTAAAAAAAAAAGATCGTATAATATCACTTTAAATCTTTTGAAATTTAACATCACTTCACAACACTTAAAATTCGTAAAAATCTCTCAAATTTACGACATCCTTGGAAATCTCTTAAAATTCATTGAAATTTCTTGAAATTCTTAGAAACATTTTAAAATTCGACGAAATTCCTTCAAATTTGTAAAACAATTTCATGAAAAACTTTAAATTTTCACTAATTGTTTTTAAATTCTTCAAAATCATTTGAAATCTTTTAAATTCCTCAAAAAACTACAAAATCGATTAAAATTCCTAAAAACCTCTTAAAATTCCCTGTAATCTTTCAAAATTCCATAAAATAGTTTCAGAATCTCTTGATATATTTTAAACTCCCGGGAGGAACCTTAAAATCCCTTAAAATGCATCAGAATCTTTTAAAATTATTGGAAACATTGAAATCCCATAAAATTCGCTGAAATCTTGTGAAATTCCTAGAAACACCTTTAAATTTCTTAAAATTCCCTAAAGTGCATTAAAATCTCTAAAAAAAATCTTGAAATAAAAAATCGTATAAAAGCTTTTAAAAATCAAAACTGACTTGAAATTTCTTCAAAGTCTATGAGGACTATTCAAATTCCTTAAAATCATTTTTAAAATGTCAAAATTACTTAAAATTTTTACAAGCTTCTTAAAATCCTTTAGAATTCTACGAAAAACTTTAAGATCACTTAAAATTCTTGAAAACCTCTTAAAACTATTGGAAACCTATTGAAATCCTTTAAAATTCGGTGAAATATTTTGAAATTCTTAGAAACACCTTTAAATTTCTTAAAATTCCCTAAAGTGCATTAAAATCTCTAAAAAAAAAACTCTTGAAATAAAAAATCTCATGAAATCCTTTAGAAATCAAAACTGACTTGAAATTTTTTAAAATTCTATGAGGACTATTCAAATTCCTTAAAATCATTTTTAAAATGTCAAAATTACTTAAAATTTTTACAAGCTTCTTAAAATCTTTTAGAGATACACGAAAAACTTCAAAATTCCTTAAAATAAGTAAAGATCTCTTAAAATTCTTGAAAACCTCTCGAAACTCCTTAAACTTCTACAAAATATTTTATAAATCATAAAAATTTTGTGAAATCTTTTTAAATTCCTCAGAAGGAACTTTAAATCCTTAAAATTCTCTGAATTACCTAAACTTCCTTAAAAATCTCTTGAAATTTCATTAAGTCCTTTTAAAATTCACCTAAATCTTTTAAATATTATACAAATCTTTTGTAATCACTTTAATTTCCTAGAAACCTCTTAAAATCCTTTAAAATTATTGAAAATGTCTTGAAATCGTTAGAAATATAGAAAATCTCAAAGAATACCTGGAAATTATTTAATTTAATAATCCTTAGAAATCCTTAGATAGTTTCTAAAATTTGTTAAATAATATTATAAAAGTTATATATGTAATACGACAAAAATAACATAGCAGAAATGTAAATTTCTATTTTCCCTGACATTTCCTTGACTTCCTTGACATGTGGCCACC
This sequence comes from Synergus itoensis, assembly GCA_904066005.1. Classification (NCBI taxonomy): domain Eukaryota; kingdom Metazoa; phylum Arthropoda; class Insecta; order Hymenoptera; family Cynipidae; genus Synergus; species Synergus itoensis. The sequence goes on along the minus strand of CAJFCP010000169.1, from coordinate 373,624 downwards.
CTGTATTTTCTATCCCTAGGGACTAATAAACAAAAGTAATTTTCTTAGGAAGTAAATCATTAGTTCAGCTCCATAGGCATGAAGAATTGCTGAAATCATGCATATATTATAAAAAAACATCGTACGTGCCACGGGGGAGAGGGACTTTTTCAACTCGTATGTTTTCAATACTGGTCTTCGGCTCGTATACAAAAAATACGATTCTCAAAAAAGTAACCCTTCCACTTAGTGCATAATACACTATTATTTAAACAAGTTTTAGCTTCACGCTAGTATTATCCGAATAAATGGAATTAGACACCGCTAGAAAATTATGGAGTGAGAGAAGTTGAGAAGAGGTTTTAGTATTCGGCTTTTTAGCATATTAAGACATAAACGAGCAGTAAAATCCTGCGTTTAATGTTAGCATGAAATTATACCGGCCGATTAAGACCTTGAGAGCGGAATGAACTGCAGGGAAAATGACTCGCTTTCCGCGGGCTTAGCCGGCACTTCACCTTGACACCTTCTGGAACGTGAACCTGAGGTCCTTAACAAAGATAGTAGGTTGTAATAGAGAGGTAGGAGGAGCAGATCGGGGTACAAAAAGAGCGCCGAGTAAATTGCGTCGCCGTTGCAAGAACCTTTCGCCATGTGACTAGCAGTAAATTAAATAGAGGGAGAGAAGCCTCGTAAATGCCTCTTTGCACTTGCCTAATGCACTCGTGATTCTAAATAGATGTTAAGTAGATCCTATCAGGGTTTCTTTGCTAATGTTCAAGGTCGAAGGTTTTACACCCTGCGATCCAAAGTAAATAATTAAATATATAGAATTGATGAGATTAAAAAGTATTCTTGGATTATTCTTCTCGGAATAATCTCTACAAAGTATGTAAATGTTAAGGAACTGAGCCGGACTTCTCGAATGATAAAAAAATGTGCAAAGTCTCGGTGTATGTTAATTTTATTTAGTTTTTTTTTTTTCTTTTTGTCGAGTGTAGACAAAGCACTGGTCGTGATTCGTTTTTGGCGAGGATGCAGACACGTGCATGCGAAATCGAGATGGGATGCGGGCGTATAAAAAAAAGCAGAGGTTCACTCGGTCCGGTTGTGTCCCGATAGGTAATTAAATCTTAACCCTTTGAATTAACGACGCTTGACATTGGGCAGGTCGGATTGTTATTGCAGACGCGCTAATGACCGGAGCGCAACGAGCCGTCGAAGAAAGTACCAACACCGAGCAATTATTATTTCGTCGGGGCAATTATTGGCCGTTGTTTATGCGCGAGGGGAATTGCCTCGAGGCATTGGGGTAGGTGGAGTTACTGAATCCTAAGGTGCATTCAGAGACAAGTTTAATTCTCGTTTCAGAAACACCAGTCCTGTTTCAATTTTATGCTCAACAAACCGATCATCTTCAATTTGAAGGCGATATTTATTAGTTTGGATATTATTCATGTGACATTTACGAAGGTGACATAGGCGAAGGTGAGGTATCAATCTGTCAGTTCATGGCGGGATAAGTTGATGAGATGAGAAAGTGGAGACAGGGTTGACAAAAAAAGGTAGTGAAGAAGTTTAGGAATTAGTTTAGGAATTCCTAAAATTATTTATTATTTAGGAGTTTATTTATTTATTTATTTAATTATTTACTATTTAGGAGTTTAGGAATTCCTTAGTAGAAATTGGTCCAGTTTTTCCTTAACACTCTCAAGTAACTCGTAGGGCTGAAATGGGGAAAAACTAGACTAGAGAAACTAGGTAGTGCCTAGCTAGAAACTAACTAGAATTTCCTGAAGAGATTTGAATGAGGAAATCCTTGACTAGTGATCAATGAAATTTTCTCATTCAATACGAGAATAGTTTTTCCTTGCCTGTATCTCGATACAAACTAACTAGGATTTCCTGCTCAGTTTTAACTCGAAAGACCCCTCTATTGATTTCTGACAATTTTTTTTTTTTAAATCGTTTTTAATCAAAGATGTCACATTAGTTTTTATTTTTTTAGGACCGAGCGATCTAAGGCGGCCAAGGAATGAACAAGGAGTGGAAAATTTAATTTAATTTAATTTAATTTAATTTAATTTACTTAATTTCCTTAAGTAGGGCAATATTCTGCCAAATCGTTACAAGCATTGTGTGGGCCTTGGCAGTTAAGCTGGTTAGGGCCACACCAGAGTTAGGGAAAACTGACCAGGACCCTGTCAGAACCCCATAAAAATTTCTGCACGGGAGGAAAGAATTAAGAAGACATTGAGGTATCTTTAGAACATGGGGTTAATGGAGACTGGTTGCCAGAAAGTTGGCATTTGTAAAAATTGGTAAATAGGACAATTTGGTGCATGGGGCAATTTGGTGCATGGGGCAGTTTGGCACATGAGGCAATTTGACACTCATGTTAAATTTGCAACCGCTACTACATAGAGAGCGATTTTATAATATCCAAGAAAGATTTTTGGATCAGAGTGGGAGAATTTTTCGAGGCGCCACTTGAGTGGACATAAACTAATTTATAGGTACTCAAGCCAATGGTATGAGCAATTGTGCACTTACACGGAGTAGTGTCGTTGAGTAAACAAATCCCAGTGTGGTTGAGAGTTAAGGCTCAAAAGTGCGTTCTGAGATGAAAGCCTTGACGAATCATAATGAAAGGAGGCCTGCTTGCCCGGCGGCCTCAAGTGTTGTGTTACGTTGAACGAGTACAACGAACCAATCGACTCTCCCACATAGATTGAAGTAATCCAATCGAACATTTCTCATTCTTTGCAAACGTAATTCGTAATTCTTAACTTAGCAAAAGTCTCTAAGACAGGAAGTTTTAAGTTAAGAGAGGAAGTTTTAAGTTAAGAAAGCAAATTTTACTTTAGGACGATTGACCATACTTTTTGGAACAAGTATTTTATCGATAATTTTGTATGTAAATTTCTGCAGGTTCAGCATAGTTTTTAAACACATAAGGTACTTAATGTAAAATATATTCTCGTGCTGCGACGTGTCGCAGTGGAGCATTTGCACAGTTACCAATTAGCGCTCAGAAACAGGATCATTAATTTTCTACGCTGTCTGCTTCTCGTTTGTCGACAGTGTAAAGCAGAAAGAAAACGTAAAATTCATCCAGTGTATGCAACAAACTTTCACTGTATCAATAGGAGATCATTTATCAAAGTAGCCAAATTGGTTAATTAAACCTACAATGAACCAATTGAATTCAAATGTGAGAAACTGATACTGTGTTTAATGTTTACCGTTTCCTGGGTTTAATTAAATGGCACGAGGGTGATATATTCTACTTATTAACATATTAAAAACTACAGAAACTCGCTGACGTCAAAAAAGTTGTGCAGTGAAATCAAGTCTTAGGATCGCCAATTAAAGTAGAAAATTAAAGTAGAAAATTAAAGTATAAAATTAAATTAAAGAATAAAATATGAGCAGGAATTATAAGGCTTGATACAGAAATTCAGGTTTTCAGACTGAAAGACATGTCAAGGTCGTTTGCAGAATAAAGTTACAAGCGATGCAGATATAGTCGTCAAAGCTTGACTCGAACTCTTCTCTCTCGTTTCACCACAAGTAGAAATTACTGGCACCCAGAGCGAGTGTTTTCCAACCAACGATCATAAAACCCCACGCGTCGTGGTCGATAATAATATGCAAGAGACCAACGCTCATTAATAAGCAGAAATCGATCTGACTGTTGACTGAGTTTAAGTTTATTATTATGCGAACACTTCGCAGTTCATTTAAAGCTTATTTTCAAACCTTTCTCATCTTTTTGCCAACGTCCTTTTCAAAACCAAATATTTTCTTTGTTATAGTTTTTGCAGCGAACTTTATTTTCTTACTTTTACTGCTTTTCTGACATACTGATTGCCTCCCTTCGATAATCTCCATTCTCGCTTTTCGTTCTCCTCTATCATTTTCATCTATAGACGTGATCAAGGCTGGAAGATGATTCTTAGAAAACGCATAATTTCAAATGAATGCATGATGCAGCATGCGGAGAAACGCCCCAAGTTAGAACCCTTCAAAGAATTGTAAAAGCTATTTTTAGAATGCCTCTTTTTCTTATTATTTACTTCTCAATTGAAAAAAGTCTTATCATCTTACTTTATTATTACTATTTGAAGAAAGGCTCGATTTTTCTCCGATACAAATGAAAGTATAGTACTTGGACTATAAAATAACCTTGGAACCTTTTATTTTGTCTGAGGGTGTTCTACTTGAAAAAATGGAATTCCAAATAAACATAATTGTTCGTCTTGTGGTAGCGCAGATTTATTGCTTACCTCGCACATAAATCGGATCACGTTTCAATGTACACAAGCCGTTGAGGTTTCTCATTGCGATTGTTGTTACATTTGCGTGTGTTCCTATAGATTGTCGTCGCCTTAAAATAAAGTCGGACTATATAAAATAATCGAAACTGCTTCTTGAAAAAATACCTTAGGCCAATTTCTACCCATAAAACAATCAACTTTGGTTAAACAGTTATGATCAAAAAATGTATATTCTTTCGGACTGAATTATTATCATTAGAATTAAATTAGTATCGATGGAAACATACTTCTTGGATCAGACAGAAGTAAATCTTAAATGTCGTCCAGACTGGACTGGTCAAACGATACCTGAGAATAAACTGGCTCACAATGACCGGTATTTTTTCTCACTCGGTTGGCTCCTTTTTACACCAGCGAATCTTTCTCCGCGAGAATTGTACCCTCGAAATCTGATACTTTCTGCTCTCCATAAGTATGTTTCCTTAGCTAAAACCACAAGCCTCGAATTCGATAATTAATTGGCAGAATTCACACCATGTCCTCACATATCCTTCCAATTAAAAAAAAAAAAAAAAAAAAAAAACAATTCCATATTTGAATTTCCTTCGGCAAAAACCACAAATTTTGTAAACATAATTCAGGCTTATTAATTTTCGTAAAAAGCAATAAAAAAAAAAGGTGAACCAATTAAAATAATTTCTCGAAAGTGTCATAAATTCTACACTGTCATCACTAACGAGTGGGAAATCTTTTGGGGCAAAAAGTAGTAGAATTTATATTTGTTAAGAGTATTTAAACACAACGATACAAATATGGAAGAGAATCAAGAAACAGGTTCAAAGACTGATATTTAAAAGATATTTGCAGAGAGCTGATAAGAGTAATAATAATTCATTGCGAGAAACTTTATAAAGCAGTTAACATCTACAAAGCTGCCATCATTTAAATTTTTATAATAAATAAATTTCAAGAGGACATAACTTAATTATCAATTGAGTGACATGACATGTCAATTTTTTCCTTTCGCAATCTATAACTCAATCGTCAATTTAATTACATCCATCTACGTCTTCAATCGAGCAACAAAGTATATCTTTCACGTTTTACACGGATTCCTCTTTGTAAATAACTACTTAACTACAAACTTGGTAAGAGACGTTGTTTCTCATTCGCTATCTTTGCGATGTGTCTGCGCCTTCGAATTCCACCGGGCATACCCAAGCATGGTAGATAGAATTCTCGACGAAAAGAAAATGATAAACGACCTTTCTATGACGATTCAACCTGTCGGCGGCAATCTCGTGAGCGTACCGTAGTAGGATTGAACAGGCTAAAGGTTCTGCTACTGCTTACCCGGTCCACTCACGAGATAGAGACAAACTATGAAAATCCGCAGGAGGCAAGAGTGCACGATTGTGCATTCAAAACTCGAATCATAAAGTGTCCTCCAGTTCCATGAGGCAGGTTTGTATGTTCGTATGTTGGAACGATTGTAGAGAACATACCTGGCCGAATGCGACAGTCGCTATCAGGAGAAAAGTCGTCGCGACAAGCTAACCACTGCCTTTACTACTCTTCTTACAATGTCGGCATGAGTTGAATGAAACTTTGTTATAATCATCGAAAGAGGACATGAGAGAAATTGTATCGAGTTAAAGTTCAAAATATAAGGGCATTTACAGAAAATTCCATGTAAGGAAGATTAAAACACAAGCGGATTGCCGGTGTCAGCGGTGGGACTCCTGCACTTACTTTCCTATAAATGTATGCATATCATTAAAATTTTTACACGCACTTTAGTTGAGATGTGATACGATTTTGCATTATGCAACATCGCTGTTCATTGCAAAATAGGCTGGTCGCTCATTCGGGATATATCAATTACAATTCTGTTTATGTGTATATGAAAAACACAGCAATCTGTATCAAATAAAGACTTTTTTTTAGAACGAAATCACTCTGTGTTTTAGCATATTTACTTGTTACGTTTTATT
>CAJFCP010000169.1:297209-345989 GCA_904066005.1 Synergus itoensis | reverse complement strand
TGTGGTACCAAGTGGTAACATATGTTAAAATGGTTGTACCATGTGGTAAAATCATGGTACCATTGGTACCATCTGATACAAAGTGCTAACACGTGTATTTTTGAACTTAACACAGGATATTCAACTCAGGAGACCCCGTGGTCGATATCACCATCCACATGTGCAGATTTTTATAGAGCCTTCAACGGTGTGTTGGCACGTAAGCGTAGATTGCTTATACATATAACGTAATAGCAATTTAATCAATAAAATAAGAGGATCGCTTTAGCCTGCCCTTCGAGACTGCAATAATTACAACAGAGAATTATGAGCGACCATACTTGATTGGATCTATAAGCATCTCCCTTTCTCTACCTCACTCTCTGTCTTTCCTTCTCCTCCAATCTTTCTCGCTGACCAACTACCAGTTTCTCTCGCTTCTCTTTTCCGTCGCTCTCTGCTGAGCTCGGAAAGGAATTCGAATCTGTTCCAGAAGGAGAGAAACGTCGATTTTGTTTGAAAGATTTTACCAGCGCTGGTAGTGCTTTCCATTGATATAATCGATTAGGCCGAGCAGCGTGATAATGATAATGCGGTGTGCGTCGCGCGAATCAAACCCAAAGCGATTTCGTCGGCTGTCGAGCAGATTGCGTTTAGTCATACTTTGATCGGGAAGACAAATAAGATTATCCTAAAAGATCGATCGATCCACCGCATCCCAAGACCAAAAAGGACTTGCCTCAACAGGCCCACTACTCGAATATTAATTGCTTATCCTTAATTAAACACTTTTTGTTTAAGCGGCCGAGATTTCAGCGGCTCTGTCGATTTGCCCAAATTATTGATAATCCTTGTGACGCAAGTAATGACCGACACTATCCATCAACTCTCTTACCCATCACTTTTTAAACCTTCAATCATATTACTTGCTAAATATTTTTCTTTCTAAATATTTTACTTCTCAAATATATTTCTGTCTGCAATTCTGAATGTCTTTTCTCCTCAGATGTGGACCAAGATCAGAAACAATAATAGTTAATATTGATCAGCGTGAGCAAATTAATTACATTTTTTCAAGTGCTCAAAAAACGCAATTCTTTTGTACCTCCATCGCGAGTTTAATCAATATTCAAGTCTCGATTTTGATTATAATTAAACAATAATGGCAGAATAATGATTTATTACAAGTAATTACTAGTTGCCTTCTCAGACTTGGTCCTCTCTCTTCCTCCCATGTACCACACGCACGGAGGTTGAACTCTGCATCCTCAAGGAAGTCAGTACTGTTTTTCGCTCCCGCCCTCTTCTCGCCTTTCTCGAACTTCAATCCTCGAAGGTATGAGATTCAGGTCTATTCTGAGAGAGGTGACCTTGAGAAGGTCGAGAACAAGTATATTCATTTGTCAGAAAATCTAAGAAATAAATTTTTGATTCCCTCTATTGTTTCAAAATTGAATACCCTTTCAGCCTTTGAACAAAAGCAATAAAAAGACCAAGAAAACCGTTCTCAAGTTTTAAGTTTTAAAGCCTCATAAAGAAGGATAAATACTCGGATGGCGTTATATTCGCGAAGTGAGCAAAAGTGCATGAGATTTTTCAGAGTAAATAAAAAAATAAGTGCTAGAGGGCAGTAATTATCTGCCGAATGGCAAATAAAAGATCGACGTTTCATCGCTACTCGGCGAACCATTAAATATGTATTTATCGGTTCGCTGCATGTTAGTTGCGATCCAGTGCAAGACCGCAATGTGGTCTGACGGTCATTATGGAATGCGCGTTAGTCAGAAAGATCAGAATAGGTTCGAGTCTTCCGAGAAGATGGCCTCTGTTCCCATAACTTTCACGATGAAAAGAGATCTACTCGTTTATAAGAGTCCGCTATTAATTATTGTATCGCCTGTTAATTATCTTGCGAGCGTATGAAGTCCGCAGAAATGAACGACCCTCGCCTCGCCCTTCACATTTCCTGTGTTCTACTATCAGAAGATTTCTTAGAAAATGATGATATGAATTGCATCTGGTAGTTTGAAATTATTAGGACAGATAAAACAGACTGCAGAGAGAAATTAAAATCTCAATTTAATAAAATTGTCTCATAAAAATTGTAAACTCTTCCTCTTCTGAGAGTGTATGCCCGGGTTGATGTAAACGAACCCACAGTCTTGAAAACACCCTTCCTTCTTATTATTTTTTTCCCAACTTCGATCAAGGTATAAAACGTATTAACCCACACACATATGATATTCGCTCTCATGTGGGAATATAATATCAAGCGGATTTTGTTTTACGAGCATAGAGACGGACTTAAGTACTGTGTACGGCGCTTAGTGCGGTCTTGGTACACGCGTGTAGATTGCGCGGGGCTGTAGGAGGGAAAAGGGGGCATCTCAGGGCGGCGAGAAGGGATCAAAATTACCCGACGCAAAATTCCTCGCTACCAATCAGCGCTGAGATAATTAAACGAGGGGAGGGTACGAAGCGAGGGGAGCGAGGAGGGACCAGATAGGATCGCGGGAGGGGCAGGCGTGGCTCCTCGTCATTCCCTCCCGAGAATGATGGAAGCACCGAGTAACCAGAGGAGAACGACGATACGCAATATAGAGGAATAAAAAGGAGAAAAAAACTTCTTAAAAAAAGAAGAAAGGAAAAGAAGATGGCGAGAAAAAGAAAAAAGTATCGGTACGCGCACATGTAATAAGCGCGAGTCTTTTTTTATTGATGTTACGCAACGGTTCTAGCATTCCTTTCATCAAATTCCTACGTATTTTTAAATTCCGTTTTGGAGCCATTCCCTAGCAATTAAACAGAATTATTTCGATGTTACCATGTGAACAATGTTGTTGAATGTGGTGGCATGTTCTTTAGGTGTAGTTTAATCCTGCATCATGTGGTACCAGGTTGTAATATATGGTACCATCTTTTAAGATGTTGCTAAAATGTGGAAACATGTGGTACCAGGTCCGAAAAACGTGTTACCACTTTAGAATCTCTAAAAAAATGTTGCTAAAATGTATTACAGAGAGGTAACATATTTTGGCATGCTTCTAAAACGTGGTACCATGTCTTCAAATGTCGTACCATGTTTTATCATGTTGACAAATGCTCTAGTATATTGCTTAAATGCTCTACCATATTGTAAAAGCTGGTATCACGTTTTACCATGTCTGCAAAACATGTTACCACCTCGGTACCTCTGGTACCATGTGGTACCATGTGGTAACATGTTGTAGAATGTTATGGAAATGTTGTAACATGTCCGTAACATGTGTTACCACTCCGGTACCATCAATTACCTAATCCAGTAATTTTTCTTTATAATCTCAGGGGATTTTTCTCATCAGGGAATCAGACTCGAAATGGACGTCCCTAAGATATTCGATTTGACCGGATGTACTCGGTTCTTTCCTCTCTCTCGAATCCCATCGATCCTGGCTCTTCTTCCCATCGGATAATGGCCAGTTTCGTCACTGACAAATCGGTATAATCGGTACCTGTACCATACGCCTATAATTAGTTGTACGTGGAATTAAAGTTATTGTTCGGTCATTCAATTTGGTTTCGGCAATCGGCCATTTGAGAGATCCCTCTACCGTTTTAATGGACGAGGTGCCCGTTCTATTCATGTTGTAATTACAGTCGGAGCGTATCTTCAAAAGGAGTAGCAAAAGCGTGCACGATAAAATGTTTCGTGAAATGCTTCCTTGGCGTATACCTAACTCTGCTCAATCTCGCTCAATGGATTATCGAATCCTGTAACGAGAGTGATTAAGTAACGTTTTTTTTTTCTAAACTGTTGAAGATCCTTCTTAATGAATACGCGTGACCAGCACTTTTTGCTTAATGCACTTTGTTGTCGAAATTAAAAATAAACCCTAAATAATGAGGTGAGATTGCTTTGACCTTTATTTAGAGAGATTTGAAGGTCTTAATATTTCAGATTGATAACCGCTTCCTATCTAAGAGACTCTCTAGATTTTTCTTTCTCAAAATTGTCAAACTCTCGAAAAGAATCTCTGAATTCTAGAAATGTATTGAACTTCGGGTTCTGAAACCGTCATAGGTGGCCAAACAGACCTAAAAGCTTAAATATTTGAGGGGTGACCTGAATTTGGTAAATATACGTAAGATCGGTCACTCAGTTTTATTTTCCTTCTCGTGATGGGCAGCTACGTGTAAGTGCTTTTCTATTATGTCTACCTGAGGTCAGGAAGACCGCCTTTCGAACGTGACTGTTGACCATGTCTGCCTTCCTTTCGAGCAATCGTCGATTGACTTTGACTTTGGCCTTTGAAGCCTCAATAAACAGCAGCCGAGTACTTATTTAGGCTGGCACAACTGACGGATGAACCAATCTTTACTCTTCCTGATCGATTCTCAGGACCCAGGATTTTGCTTTATCTTTATGGTTTCCGAATTCCTGACTCAGACCTTGGAAGTACAGATATTAAGGTAATGGTACAGATATTAAGGAGCTGTAAAAATATTCTCGTAAAACGAGATACTTGATGATAATTCAAGAAGGTTAAAAAATCGAATGTGGTAATAAATATTAATCAATTTTAAGTATCCAGTATTGAAAACGGTAATAGAAAATGTAATACAAGGAAGAGTTGGGGCGGAGTTGCTTTGTGTTTTGAAATAATTTTGAAATAATTGTGAAACACTACTGAACTGAGGGAACTTTTATGACTTTTTTACTGACTGATTAGCATTAGTTTCAAGCAAAGGTTCGAAACATTGTTTCGTGTCATAAAGAGCGTTTTACGAGTCTGAGATAAGTCCCCTACCCTTGACTTTTCGATTTAGCTGATATGAAGAATTCCTTCCCACTTTTACGACCCAAAGACCTCCCACACGAAAAATCCGTTAGACCAAAATCTCCCGAGAATCTTGAAATCGGAATTGAGGAAGTTTTACAGTCTTCGATTTTATTGCATTTAGCAGGAACGTTAAAGAAAAGAACTTTGAGATAGGAGTTCGACTTTATGGGAGACTGAGTTTCAAATAGGTATTTTCGCTTCCTTCATCTCTATCCTTTCGTTTACATCCTTCTTTTGAATCATCGAATTGCGGTAACACTGGAGTGATAATTAAACCTTTTCAAACCTCTTTGCCACTTCTCGGCTTTTGTTTGCTCTAGCGATAAAATGCAAGCGAAGAAGAAAATTAGAAGCAGCTCGGGGGATTGATTTATAGAGAGTCGAAGGTGTCCCGCGAAAGCATTCAGGAGCTGATAGGATTCGCAGATAGTGACCTCTGGTGGATAAGGAGGGAATTGAAATATTCTCCTGGCACTCGACTTTATCTCTGGAATTCCAGGTGCTAAATGGTGCTAGGAATGATTGTTGAATATTATGCTGCAGTATTACGAATCTTGTCAATATTATTTCTTCGTTTGGATTATAGATTCTAGAATACAAGAACGAACGAATTAATCTCTTGAAATCCATATTAAAATTCGTGAAAATCCTTAGAAATTCCTAGAAACCTGTTGAAAATCCTTAAAAATTCACGAAAACCTTCAAAATCATTAATCTCTAGAAATCCACGGTTGAAATTTGTGAAAATTTCTAAAAATTTCTAGCAACCTCTTGAAGTTTCTTAACATTTAAAATCTCTTAAATTCATTAGAAATTTCATGAAATTCCATGAAATCCTTAAAAAATTTTACGAATTATTTTAAAAATTAGAATAATAGCTTGAAAATACTTAAAAATTCAGAAAAACCTTCAAAATCATTAATTTCTTAAAATCTTTGTTAAAATTCTTTAAAATCTCTACAAATTCCAAGAAACATTTAAAAATCTTTGAAATTCGTGAAAATCTCTTAAAATTTCCAAAAACTTCTTGAAATTCTTTTAAATTCTACGATAACAATTAAAATCCCTTTTATATCCTTTAAACTCCATTACAAGTATGAGAAATGTCTTCAAATTCCATGAAATCCCTTAAAATTAAACAAAAATTTTCAAACTCATAAATCTTCTGAAATCCACGTTAAAATTCATGAAATAAAATTCATGAAAATCTCTAAAAATTCCTAGAATTTTTAGATTAGAAATCTCGTCAAATTCCATGAAATCCTTAACAATTCTACAAAATCTTTTAAAAATTAGAAAAATCTCTTGAAATCTTTTAAAATAATTAGAAATCCCATAAAAATCCATCAAATTCCTAAAAATTCCACAATATCTTTTAAAAATCGACTTTCTTGAAAGCCCTTAAAAATGTACAACCTTTGAAATCCTTTTAAATTCTACTAAATATTTTTAAAATTGTAAAAATCTTTTGAAATCTCTCTATAAAATTCCATGACAAACATTAAAACCTCTTAAAATTCCCAGAAAATTCTTGAAATTTTACGGTAAGATTTAAAATCCATCTTTAAAATCTGTTAAAACTATTAGAAATCTTTTATCAAATTCCATGAAACCCTTTAAAATTCTCACAAAATCTTTGAAATATCAGAAAAATCTCTTGAAATCACTTAAAATTATTAGAAATCTCAGAAAATTCTTTAAAACCCCATAAAACTCTTACAAACCTCTTGAAATTTCTTAAAACTTCACGAAAACCTTAGAAATCGCTTAAATTCGTTGAAACCTTTAAAATTTTTTAGAAACCTCTTAAAATTCCTTCAAAATTTCAAAAAATGATAATTAACGAAACCAAATTCAAATAATTGTGCGGAATTTACGATCGCCAAGTATCGATTGTCTAAAATCACTATCGATATTTACATGACGAATCAGGAGTGCGGAATAGGCGTTACAATATTTCGACTTCGACTCAAACATCTTTTTAGTATAGAATTTTCTTTTGTATGTATATAATAAATCGAAAAATACGCAAAGGTCGATTTCAGATGAGTTCCATGAAAGTAAGAACCTGTGTTTACGATAGAGTCGTAACTGATACATTAGAAGAGCCGTGGGCCCATCTTAAACTTTTAACCGAATAATCGCACGTCGTCTGACATTAGCGCGTACAAGCGTGAAAGGAGCGATTAGAGCTGGTTGCTCTCATGAGGTCCATTCTCTAATTGTACAGTGAGGGGGGAATTATTGTCGCGAGTAACACTTTAAATTCGTATATCGAATAAATTTTTATAAGGATTTTTATAGTTCGAGAGGTTCGACTCTTCTTCTTGGAATGGGGAGGACTACGGTAGGAATTCAGGTGGCGAGAAGGTGAAGTCGCTCGTTTGAAAAGAGTTTCGATATGAGCTTAATGGCTTCTTGCTCACTGATGGATACAGTGGATTTGTCTGGACTAGTTGAGTTTTATCGACTTTTTGTCGCCATGAGAACTCAATTTCAGACGTGGGGACATCGATCTACCTACGGCTATCTCAAACTTCGTACTTTAGGACATTTTAACATTTTTTCGCCGAATCAGAAGACTGTCGTCAAGGTTTTTAAAGTCGTAATAAACGAGACGCGCCGATTTATGACTCTGGGTGTTTCGATCTGCAGATTATTTTATTGGAGGGCGGAATCCTTCTAGAGGAGATAAGAATGTTTATTTCGGGGATCAAAGGTGTCTTCTCTAAGAGATTTCCTTGAACGATCAAGGGGAAAATTGTAAATTGTAATATTGCAAATTTTAGGTATTGTAACTGTTAGGATTTTATAACTCACAATCTACTTTTCCAAGGATTTGTAGCAGGTTGACTCGTAACTTACCTGTAAGAGAAAAAAAAGCAATCATTAGTTTATTATTTAACTAGCAATATTGTAATTAAAATAATGTTACTGTAATTCAGTATATGGCTGAGCGTTAAGAAGATAAAATTTAGAACCAAGAAAGGTCGAGTGTACAATGTATTATGATACATAGGTATGTCTGGTACAAAGGATAAATAGAGGGGAAAGGGGTATATCACAGAATCGCGTACAAATGCAAATTCCCGTTTACTACGCCGCGGGCGGGCACTTATTTGTCACGCATTCGCAGTGTATCACGTTGAACGGAACCAGTAACATTCTTCATTCTTCTCTTCTCCTTTCGCATAATTTTTCTTCCGCCAATCACTTCACAATCTTTCCGCAATTTCGTAATTAATCACAAGTCTTTTTTCTTGCATTTCTTTCCAGAAGGGCAAACAAGAAAACATTTAAAACATCAAGTTACAGTTGTAAATAAAATGTGCACTTTGTTTACCAGTTTCATCTGACAATCCAAGTGACGTGAGTGACATAAATGAGTGAAAGCTTAAGAACCGTAATTGCACAGGACACGACTCTAATCTACTTAGAAATTACAAGATGACGCTAACTCGATCGGTGGTTGACAATTTCGCCTGTCTTTATAAGTTCCTCGTCACGCGAGAATTATGAAGGAGCAAGTCTCAATAAATCGCTTAATTAATGCTAAGATCATAATTAATATCAACAAGTGAACTATGCGACTTGTCTCAGCCAAAGAGAGTGATTGCAAGGCGTGCATGCGTAAATTTACATACTGGGGTGGCTCAATTGGCTCATACACGTCAATTCAGTTGAAGTGATCTTCTCTCGACTCGCAGATTCTTGAAGCAATGAACTTTATCGATAACGTAGTGTGACTAATAAGGTTAGATTAATTTCAGTTAAAAAGGGCAAAATGGGTGAATTTATTCGCGTGACGTCACGATTTATAATACATGATGTAACTTTACGATGCTGCGATTTACATGCCGTGCAACGGTCTAATAATTATTACTGTAAACCTGTTTTATAAATGGATCTGCATTAGAATAAATATACACAATATGGGACTGCAGAATCCATAAAATTAACATTCTTGCGGCTAAGATATGCCAAATGTCAAGTCAGGAAATATTTGCAAATAAATCTACTTTGAAGAATGGCGAACGTGTTTAATTTGGAACATTGCGACTAGCAATTTGAATAATGAATTAGATGCTAATGATACTTCTTATCGAATTATCACTTTTTGCTCGATTTTCACTCGTTAAGCTTTTCTTTTATTTCTGTGATTTTCTGCAAAGTCAGGTAGTTGAAATATAGAGTCAGGTAAAATAAATTTCAAGTGCTGATTCGTCTGAATCGTTTTTCTAGTGTAAGAAATGGCCGCCTCGTTAATCACGTCTCAGACACTCAAGAGATAGATATTTATACGTAAATACTTAAGGAGAAGTATAATAAGTAGAGTTTAAATGCAGGCGCAACGAACATATTACTGGCACGCATCACCTGAGCGTGATCGCTGTAAACTATCCGGCATCTTGTTTCACCGCATTTTGCATAATTCACGTGGAAAACTGGCTCGATATAATAAGTCGCGTACACGAGTGGAGACTTTAAAATTAATGCAGGGACAATGAAATGAAACTTCACCTCAAAACTCTCAGAAAAAGTTCAAAGAAAAAAGTCGTGAGAAAAACTTCTTTTCGCGGCACCACTTAGCTGTATAATGTAGATAATTATTATTGCCAATATTGCAATAAATAATAAATTGAAAGAACTTGTAATTAATGATTGCAATGTAAAAATTCGTTAATAGAAAATTCCACATAAAAAGCTGAATAAAGATGTGATGTCTTTCAGAATTTCTTCGCTCGTAAAATTTTATGTCTCCTAATTATAAGATTGAGATTGAATAAATTATGTAATTAATGATTAACGAACTATGCAGAACCATTAATGAAATTGATTTACATGGGTAAACTACTAACAGAGTCGGGTATTTCGCCTAATAGAAATCGGTCTTTAAATTAAAGTTGGATAATCGACAAAAAAATGTAAAGAAAACCAGTCAGAAAATTTCATAAAAATATTACTAAAAGCTACGGATTATTTGAACTAAATCCCTCAAGTAATTAGTGCTTGAAATCCGTTCTGCTTGAATTAAAAATTCTCTCACAGGCTATAAAATGATGCTTTTACGTTAATGAGACAATTCAATGGATTTAAAAGGATTGAAAAATGAATTTCTTCAGAGATTAGTGACAAAGGTTTAATGATCGACGCATTATGGATGCACAAATAGCGGATAAATTTGAGAATTAGTGTTTGTTTCTTTAGGGGTCAACAACTCAGGGATTTAATTTTGATGATCAGACCTGTATCAATATACCTGACACGAACATAAACCCGACGATTTAAAGCTCAAAGATTCGCAGATTCTTCTCTTCGTTCGATCGACATTCCACTCTTGAAACATCGCTGGAGCGATGAATGAATCTATTAATTGAAATAATATGCTAAAATTATTATCCACTCGTACCTTCTCTAAAACATTTGGTAATTTTCAAATTTCAGATTGGGTTGAAGTTTCAGACGTTTAGTCTGACGATTTTTTTACATTTATTGAAATAGTAACAAAAAAAAAAAAGTTTCCATAATCCAAAATTTTTATTTATTTACTGGGAGCAATTTTAAAGAATTTAGAGGAATTTGCAAAAGATTTTAAATAATTTTAAAGAATTTCAAGAGATTTTATAAGATTTAAAATATTATAAAAGGATTTTAAGAGATCTATAGTAATTTTAAGGAATTTCAAGAAATTCTAAGTGATTTTTAGATTCATTTTAGGAATTTAAAGGGATTTTTGAAAAAGTTGAAAATAGTTATCAATAGATTTTTTTAGAGGTTTCACAAAATGTCAAGATATTTTAACTGATTTCAACGAATTTTAAGGAATTTAAAGAGATTTTAATGAACTTCAAGGAATTTTTATATATTTTAAACAATTTGAAATCCATTGAAATTCCTTACAATCACTTAAAATCTCTGTAAAATCCCTTGAAATTTCTTATAAAAACCCAGGCAACGCCAGGTAAATTTCTACTAGTAAATAAATAAAAATAAAATGATTTTGGGAACTTTTTTGATATTCTTAATCCAAAAAAATGCACAAAAAAAATTAAATACAAATTTTCATCAGACTAGACATCTGAAACTTCAACCCAATAAATTTCAGATTGCCGGAATCTTAAGAAACGTAGCTTCTAAATTATAAGTTACGTCATCTAATTATTCACTGTCCTGCTTTTTTTTTAAAGTTTCTCAAGAATATAATTTTGTAAATTACAACATTCGTCATACATTCGTCGCGCAGCGGTGAGATGCCTTCATAGTAGGGTTTTCTTTTTCATTCTTTCTTTCTTTGAAGATCTTCAACCATATTAAGGCCAAAAGGCGGTTGGGAGATGTAAGGAAACCGGTCGATTTCACCCTTGAACATATTTATTCTCTTCCATTCTTTTACCTGACCTCTGTTTTCTCAACGAATCTCTTTTTCCGCCTACTTATCTAAGACCCAAAGTTTTCTTCTCCTCGGACGTCAAATATTTTTCTAACGCATATTTCTCTCACGATTTCTTGAATTTATTAAATTAATCCTATCATAAAAAAGTGGTGTCACGAAATAAATAAATAAATAAATAAATAACGAAATAAATAAATAATCGTGCGCGTAGCGCACGTGTTGGTTTGCTACTTATATTAAAAAATTACACCGTCCTGAAATATGAGTCTAGTACGCGAATAAAATTCTCTCCTCAATATTGCAATAAACTGTCATACTTTTCCGGAATTCCTATCTCGAGATTGTCACCTAAAGGATAATAAGATAACGATGACATAAAAAAAGACGATATGTAATGTCGGATCTCGAGGGTAAGATTTAAGATTATGAGCACGAGGGAGGGGGCTGCAATTTTTTTCGCCCAAGGCTAAGAGTCTGCTTCTCTATGGATATAATCGTTCGCGCGTACTCTTACGGTGTGATGTGTTATAGCCACCTAAAGGGTGATTCTTTTATAATAAACAAAAAAGCGAAGTTCATCGAACCGCTCCCAGTTTTTGTTTATTTACAATTAACTTTCTGTCTGCAGAAATAAAACATTTGATGGTTCTTTGGCACTTAATTCGCACCTAGACTTAGTTGTTTCTAGCCAACGGAAGTTGAAATGCGAAAGGGACCACCCTGTATATAAATACACGTTCGTACGTAAACGCGTACGTAGGCAAGCACCTCGTACAAGGCCCAGGGGCCGTGAAGAAAGGCAGATCGGAAGCTGTGCGCCCCCGGCCGACAAAATGATCAAAAGGCAAATTTCATACATTATTTTCACTTTAATGCTACCGTATCGCAATTTATGAGAGGGCCGGGATTTATGCGAGCGCCAAGGCCCTGAACAGCAAGGGGGCTAACTTCTCATCTCAGATCTCTTGTGTTCCAGGGCCAGAATTCTATACGCACGCGCTCACCACCAGATCGTAAAGAACTTTGTATTAAAACGTTATAGAAGGCCGCGAAGTAGGTTAGGTAACCACGATTCCGCCCCCGGGCGAACGGGGTCGTACCGAGCCTCGCGATCAGCTGATCGACCTTGAATGAACAAGACACTGCCCGGTCACTTCATGTAAACAGAATCCCCTTCTTCCCACTGAAAAGATGCCGTTATTACCTCATAGTCATTTAATAAAAGTTTATACGGCGGATTTACTTGAAAATTTAGCTAAACAAGAACGAACGCGTGCGCATTTACTTGGGAATCCTTAAAAATTCACGAAAACCTTCAAAATCATTAATCTCTTGAAATTTCACACGGAAAAAAGAAAATGGCTAAATTTACCATTTAAAATAGTGAACATGCGCTCTGAACGCATTTTTACAGGAATTTAGTAAGTTTTAGTATTTAAAATTGTAATTTTTGCTGAGAAAATTGCAATCTCTTTCTTTATTGCAAAAGTTACAATTTAAAATAGTAAAAGTTACTAAATTCCAGGAAAACTGCGTTCAGAGCGCATGTTAACTATTTTAAATGGTAAATTCAGCAATTTTCTTTTTTCCGTGCATCAAATTCCATGAAATCCTTAAAAATTTTACAAATTCTTTTAGAAATTAGAATAATTACTTTGAAAATATTTGAAAATTCAGGAAAACCTTCAGAATCATTAATCTCTTAAAATCTATGTTAAAATTCTTTCAAATTCTATGACAATAATTAAAATCCCTTTTATATCCTTTAAAATCCATTAAAAGTATTAAGAGATTTTAAAGTTTATCATGGAATTTTATGGAGAGATTTCAAAAGATTTTTTACAATTTTTCAAAGATTTAGTAGAATTTAAAAGGATTTCAAAGGCTGTACATTTTTAAGGGTTTTCAAGAAAGTTGATTTTTAAAAGATATAGTGGAATTTTTTAGATTTTATGGATTTTTATGAGATTTCTAATAATTTTAAAAGATTTCAAGAGATTTTTTTAATTTTTAAAAGATTTTGTAGAATCGTTAAGGATTTCATGGAATTTGACGAGATTTCTAATCTAAAAATTCTAGGATTTTTTTTTTGAGAGATTTTCATGAATTTTAACGTAGATTTGAGAAGATTTATGAGTTTTAAAATTCTAGAAAAGTCGCAGTTTTTCATAAGTTGGGATCTTTGACTTGGCGAGTATGATTAATGATAAACATCGTGTAATAAAAGGAATAATGAAAGGGAAGCCGAGAAAGGATATGAGACCACGTAGCCGACCAAATAATGTGCAAGCTCATAATTAATTTGCGGGTGAATCGTGGTAGGGATCAAGTAATTAAGAAATACCGACACTCAAGGTACTCTGGATCCAGCGCTTGCGAGAGAAGCTAGAGAGTGCCATCTAGCGGGGGATTTTAATCGTCGCAGAAACATGTTTAACTGTTAAATTTTCTATTGAAGGTTATTTTTGTAGGTCAGTGCAATAACTGTGCTTGCCATTCTGAGAGAATGTTACTGTTAAATGGATGTTATCAGCATGATTTGAAATCGCAGTGTCACGGCTGATGCTCTGACACGAGATGTCAATAAGGGGGGCCTTTAATTTCCATGGATCATCTCGCTGACGAGATGGCAACGTTGTTGCTTCATTATACGCTCTCTTGGGCCGATACTATTGGCTCGTTTCCAAGAATCGATCGGCACTGCGGGCGACGACGAGATATCGGTAATCTCGCTGCGTGGGTTTCCTTCTCCCTTTTCACTTTTGCAAATGAGAGGAGGAGGTGAAGAAAGAAATTTAAGAGAAAACGAAGAAGAAGGAAAAGTAAATGAAGAAAAAGAAGATGAAGGAAAAAGAAGATGGAGGAAAAAGAAGATGGAAATAATAAGAAAAAGCAGAAGAAGAAGCAAGGAAGAATCTTACCACGCTCGCGCGCAATTACTTCGAGAGATTAATGAGTCGATGTGCGCGCGATGCGGGACTCTATACGAGAATCTGAGATTCCCCTCCCTTTTCGCGTCCTCATTTTCCGCCTTCATCATCCTCTTTCCCGTCCTCTCTCGAGAAAATAGATAATTCCCTGATGAACGCTGGCAGAATCTCTACTTCCACAGATCTTGCAATAATTATAACGTAACCACAGATATTTTAATCATCGACCCTTCCTGCAATTATTTCACGCTGAGAAGCCCAGGACTATATTTACACACATCGCTTGAAATTGCTGATTGATAGTATAACGAATTATGATACGCGAAGAAAATATCGGTAGCTGCTCTGGAAAGCAGATTCCTGCGATTTTTTTCTGATCTTCTCTGGGTTTCCGAGATAAACTTAACAAGTTATATAAAATGTAAAACATATTCTCCATTCATAATAAACAAGTACCGAGAATATTAACACTTTCCAGAACACTTCTGGTTAAGTTATCGGTCATAATCAATGTATCATACACTTGTAATTGGAACATTTGATAAAAATGGAGAATGATAAGAAAAATCAAAAGTATCGATCAATTGACTTTCAGATTGAACGATATGCTAACTAATAAACATGCAAACACAAAATACAGCTTTGGGAAACATGTAATTTGATATGGTTCATTAAACAGATAAACAGGTACCTAACAATAATCAGAATCGTTTCTCTAACACTTTCTTGAACACTTAATTGCGGGTTTTGAAAAGTATCACAGTCATCACTTTATAAAATCACTTCAGGGGATTATTAGATAATGAAGAAATTACTAAAGGCAAAAATCAAATTCAAACTTTACTTTGTGATAAAGACAGAGGTAAATTGAACTGAAAGTTTCGGTGGCTACGAGTAATGGATGTAATGGATTCCCAGTAAATACGGCTCTCGATTGCTGAACCTTTCACCTTCCTTCATGCGAGCACTGATAATAAATGTCTGCAGGTCGGCACAATGCCGTAGATAGATACGTGCGAGTGTCTATTTCGCCATCGGAAATACATACTAGGCATAAAATAGAAGTCATAAAAAAGGCTTAGCAAGAGATAAGACGCTGAAAAGTCTGACACTCGATGTCGCCTTCATTTTCAAGTCATGTAAAACGCTCATTCCTGAGATCTGCAAAATCGATATTTATTAATCAAAGCTGCACGCGAATGCAGAAAAAAATTCCCACTTGACAAGACTTCTTTGTCATGAACTACTTTACATGTCTCAAGATTTAAATTCAATCGCGAAATGTAAATTTCCTTCATTCTTTGCATCATAAAATTATTACATCTGTTAAACAATTTTCTTAATTTACTGTTACTTAATAGTTATACCTATTCCTTTTTGATTTCTCGCGAGATCGTTCAGATCGATTTACACGCTACTTTTGTAGAGTTATTGGCAATTTACAGGTTAAAAATACCGATACTTTTCTCACGCGCGACCTAAGAGTCGGTAAAACGGTCTGTTATAAAAAAGTTCATGGATAGAAGAGATGGTTGGCCATAATGTAACGCGTTTACCATGCCTTCTTTCTGTGCCTAATGGAGTAACGGGAAGCGAAATGATGTCGATGTCAGAAAAATAGAAAGATGCCAAGAGACCCTTCCATCTGTATTCGCAATTCTTGCTCCCATTTCCGGTGTACTTTAAAGTTAAACGAAAATTCTTCCTACACCTACATTTATATAAACATAAATCCCTAATCATCGTAGTTTTGAACATCAACATTCTTCAATTATCTTCTATTCAGCTTCCTCTGTTTAATCAAAATCTACGCTAGATTACAACGTGTAACTCGAATTTCATACCACCATGAATCAGCTTTCTTTTAAGAATAAGAGACTGCAATTTGCACTTTTAAGCTTACGCGAAGCACAAAAGCTTAGTCAAAAGCCACGCCCAGACAAAAGGAAGGCTAGGTCAATTCAACAAGGCTCGGTTTCGATTCATCCATAGAAAGTGAATTCGATCCACCTAAAGATAAATCTGTATTTCAATCCCACTGTGAAAATATGAATTACATTCGCTTTTGCGAAGAAAACGCCCATCTGATCATAAAATTGGAATCAGGAAGTTGCAGCATCTTCCATTACGAATTGTACTCATCACATAAAGATAAATCATTTAATTTTTAATACAGAAGTATATACAGAAGACAAACAGTGAATTCTAGTAATAGAAATACTGCAGCCTCTGCAGTTGCCCTATACAGGATAATGATCCTCAGTTGTCCCTGATACGCTACCAATCTCTGATTCTAATCGCCGCCCATCTTCGCTTTCCTAACATATTTATTAATTATAGCCCACGCCAGAAAAAGGTCAGATTAGAAAGCCTAGGATGAGTCCTTTCGTATCAAAGAACAGGTACTTTTAATTACCTTCGTAAACTTATGGTAGGTTCAGTGACGTCATCTGAGTCTCCCACGGCCAATTAACTTAACTCTTTGTTTCCAGTAACCCACTTTCTTCGAGTCATGAAGTAATTAGGGTTTATGCTTTTCGAAAAAGTCCTTGATCCACTTTACTCTTCTTCATTTTCAAACAAGGAATATCCGAAATTTACATATCTCAGCTCAAAAGTCAAAAAAGCAACTTTGACCCTGGCTTTGACCCCTGGGCAATGTTTTAAAAATGTTTTGAAATAAATACTTTAAGCCACATATCTAGATAGAAAATTATGTAAAATATGTAGCTTAAAATATTGATTTCAAAACTTTTTTTAAACGCTGCCCAGGGGCCAACGCTGCTTGCCGAAATAAATTTATAGGATGTTATTGCATTCAGGCCCTCAATTGCTAGTTACAAATGGACCAGTCATCATGCCTTAAGGACATGTCCATATTTCATTCCCCAGTTACCACCAATTAAGTCCTCTTAACAAACATGACTAATCATCTCTCTATAAATATTCCCAATTACTTCCTCTACAAGTTTTACAGTTGAGACTTTTTATTCGGGTTAACTATAAATTTCAACGAAAGTTTAGTATGCTACTGTTCCAAAACACGAAAAAATGCGGTACTGTTATAACTATTCATACTTTGCCTTTAGAAAATATAACACATTAAATTTCGGAACAAACTCAATTTTATCCATATTTAAATTTACCATTAACCCGAATAAATTGTCTCTCAGTGTGTAGGACCTAGGACTGAAGATCTCAAAGACAGATGGATCAGGCATTTCATGAAGGGATTTTTGCAGTTGGATTCGCACTCGGAAGCCGCGACAGCGATGTTTGAGAGACACTGATATAATCTAAACGAGCGTGGAAACTGAGGATGGGAATCCTCTATCTCGAAGAGCTCGATCGAAGCTCCTGACATTTCTCGTACTAACACGCACACCATTCAGTATTCTGGGTGTAAGTTTTTCCCGACAATATGTACAGTGACAAGCATCTACGCCCGCTCTTATCGACTGAAGGACAAACCCGCAACAGGACGACGTCATTGGATCACACGTGTAAGACAGAAAGAGGAGCAAAACGGACGAATCGACCATTACCGTATGTTAAGCAGTTCCTGGTTTTCTGATTCTGGCCAATCGTCGGTAGCACAGTATCGCAAGTGTCTTTGTATCTCGTATTGATCAAATCTTTCAAGATTTATCTCTCTCTCTTATTTATCTCTCTCTTATTTATCTTCCCTCATAATGGGGAAGCTGTAGTGAAAAAATGCATGGAATCAAAGTAGGACAATGGCTATCTTTGAACTGGTGACAGCGATGGAATTGTGCACCCTGGAATTTCATCAGCTACCTAATAGTGAAAAGACATTACACAATTTTAAAATTCCCAGAATATTGACTGAATATGTTTAGTTGGTGTCATTGACGCGCCGTATTATGCACAAAGAAGGGCATTGTGGCACACAATGGAGCCGAGGTTGAATCTCGAAAAGACCCCATGATTCCTCAGTGTCAACAGACTATTGTGGTCCCAGGATGCCTCCGGCGATGGGACGAGAATACCGATGAAAACGAGAACCGAGTCGCGTTATTCGATCCCCAAGGTATATTCAGCCTCCCTCTGAAATTAGCCACTATACTTCCGACGTTTAAATTCCATCACAAAGCGGCATCTCAAACATTGCACAACACTTAATGTTATTACACTTTCAATTGAATTTTCGGCCTTGAAAAAGAAGACTGATGAATTCACCATGACTGAAGAATTTCCCCCGAAGGATCGAATATTGCAAAGTGACTTTGTCTAATCTGAAGACTAATTGCCAGTAATGACTTATCCGAGATAACTAATTACATTAGAGATCAACTCCTTTCACTTGAAATTAATTAGAAGTCGCAAAAGTAATTAACGTCTGGAGTAGCTTATTAGTGCAACATTTGATGAGGACATTTAATTAAGCATCAGTGCTCATTTGTAATTGGCGATTACATTAAAGACGAGAATTTTTTCACATTTTTTTTGGGAATTGCGCACGCGTACATCGTCACATTGAGGCGGCAAGTAACCTGATTCGCTTGCATTCGCATGATTTCGGGGTAGCGCGCATTTAAGGCTCGACAAAATTTTAATGTCCAAAATTATCTGTGGGTCCACCCGTGGGCCGACCATGTTTAATGACGCGTTTAGTGTTCGACCTGCCCGCTATAAGGCGCCACAATATTCGAGAGCGATCTCCTTCCTCGACCCCCTTTTCATCTCTAAAAAAAATAACTAAAAAGCCCCTGGCGCTTTAATGAGCGCCTAATTTTGAAGAGAAAAATGCGGTTTTATGTATACCCTCGGCAATTTCTTTCCTCTCTCGTGCCTTCACTATCTTCCTTCCTTTCATTTGCTTCTCTTCTTTCGGCACTCTTTCCCTCTCACTTTGTTACGGCCGTTCGACCAATGGATTTTTCAAGAAGGTTATGAGGGAAGGCGCGATGTGAGCCTTTAAAAATCTGCCTAAATAGCGACAACACCCCTCTCGCACTTTTCGAGCCTGAATCAACTCTCATCTCGACTCATTATCAACAACCGTTTCGATATAAAAGTGGACATCAGTTCCTAACAACTGTAATTTTGAAGTATATCTAATTTTCCAAGACGACGTTCCGGTTTGGGTCAGGTATACTAAAGGTCATGATTGCTAGGGTCTGAAGGATAATCATTTTAGGAATCCGAAGTTTTATGATGATGTTCATGGTGAGTCTGATTGACCTAGAAATTCCAGAGAAACCAAATTGGTGACAGCGATGGGATGCTGCCTCCTAGAATTCTGCATGAATGCCATCAATTCGTCGAGAAATATTTTAAATAAAATTTGTTTAATACATGGAGATCAGTCTAAGTTCTCGATCAGTATTCTGGTTCATTGTAGTCTAAACGGTAGGGCTTTCCAAAATCTCAATTAAAGAATGAAACTGAAGTTTTCGACATTTACGTCAACGAAAAGTTATTCTTTTGCAAAAAGGACGAGACATAAAATCTGATTGCTCTAAATGGTTCCATTCGATGTCAAAAGACACACAAAACAGTTTCAACCCCCTACCACACTAGGATCACCTCCAAATCATCCCCTAAGTACAACAAAAATCATATGGCAGTTCCCCTAACTTCAAGAGCTAAAATTTTATTCTTCTAAATAGTTCCATTCAATTCTCAAAGAAGCTCAAAACAGTTTCATTCACTTCACCCCATAGGTTCACCCTCAAAATTAACCCCTAAGTAGAAAAAAATCATAAATCCCTTAACTTTGAGAACTAAAATTTGATTGCGCTAAATGCTTCCATTTGATGTTCTTAAAACCCCAAAATAGTCTCATCCACCTAACCCCCTAGATTCACCCTCAAAATCAACCCCTAAGTAGAAAAAAAATCATTGTAATTCAATTAACCCCCTAGGTTCACCCTCAATATCAACCCTTAACCTTTGGCGTTGATTTTGAGGGTGAACCTAGAGGGTTAGGTGGATGAAACTGTTTTAGGCTTCTTTGGACTTTAAATGGACCCATTTGGAATGATAAAATTTTAGGTCTCGAAGTTTAGAGATTTTCAATGATTTTTTTTGTACTTAGGGGTTGATTTTGAGGGTGAACCTAGAGGGTAAGGTGGATGAAACTGTTTTGGGCTTCTTTTGACCTTAAATGGACCCCTTTGGAATGATAAAATTTTAGGTCTCCAAGTTTGGGGATTTTTAATGATTTTTTTTGTGCTTAGGGGTTGATTTTGAGTTACCTCGAGGGGTAAGATAGATGAAACTGTTTTAGGCTTCTTTGGACATTAAATGGACCAATTTGGAAAGATAAAATTTTAGGACTCCAAGTTTGGGGATTTTTAATGATTTTTTTGGGCTTAGAGGTTGATTTTGAGGGTGAACCTAGGGGGTTAGGTGGATGAAACTGTTTTGGGCTTCTTTGGACATTAAATGAACTCATTTGGAACGATAAAATTTTAGGTCTGTAACTTAGAAGAATTACAATGATTTTTTTTATACTTAGGGGTTGATTTTGAGGGTGAACGTAGGGGGTTAGGTGGATGAGACTATTTTGGGGTTCTTTGGACATCAAATGGAAGCATTTAGCGCAATCAGATTTTAGATCTCGAAGTTAGGGGATTTACGATTTTTTTGTGCATAGGGGTTGATTTTGAGGATAAACCTAGTGGTTTAGGTTGATGAAACTATTTTGAGCTTCTTTGGGCATTAAATGGAACTATTTAAAAGAATCAAATTTTAGGTCTCGAAATTAGGGGAATTGCTCTAATTTTTTATGTACTTAGGGGATGATTTGGGGGTGATCCTGGTATGGTAGGGGGTTGAAACTGTTTTGTGCGTCTTTTGACATCGAATGGAACCACTTAGCGCAATCAGATTTTAGATCTCGTCCTTTTTACAAAAAAATAACTCTTCGTTGACGTAAACGTTGAAAACTTCAGTTTCATGTTAAAGAACCGTTTAAGCAAGATGTTCAAAGGCGTTTGAAAAAGCTCGGATGTTCTTAGCCGAGATAATTCGGGATAAACACATAAGAAGGAATAAGAAGGATCAGGGAAGATGACCTGGCGGTAACTGGTGTCCTTGTAAAGTGTAGAGGATTGCGCTGATAATGAGTTAAATGCAATTAGGCCTACCAATACGCTCTGTCAAGGGATCAGGCGTCATAATGAAATATTGTAATTCTTTTGGCGCCCGAGGGTGTTTCGTGGGATGCATTATCCATTCCGCATTGCGATAGCAGCGCCAAACGTCCAAAGGGACATAAAGGAGTTGGGGAGGGAAATCGAGAAAGAAATATAGGGATCAGGAGTGAAATGGACGGAGAGCGATGCGAGTTTCAGCACGGGAGTGATGGCAGACTGGAAAGAGGGTGGGTAAGGTGCAGGTAGCACGTACATGCCTCTTCGCAAGACGCTGAGGAAGGAGTGACCCCAGATGGATATCGGTTAATAGCTTTTTCGGACGAAGAGGTTCCAAGAGAAGCCCTAACTGGTCGATTTTTGTCGCGGCCCAAATTGCAATTGCAATCCCAACTTGGTTATCTGGATTCAGAAAGACTTCAATGAAAAATAAGATGTACTGCCCGAATTATTAATTGGCTTTCGGGAAGGAGTCATTAATTATTAGTGTAACAATGTTCTCCCTGATGCATCAGCTTGATAGACGTAGTTTACAACATTCAACTTGCTCTTATCAGATTCAGGTAGAAAAATGTTTTGGAGAGCTTTCCTTATCAGGAAGCTTCACCAGATGATGAATCAGACAGTTTTTTGTATCACTATTTCAGATTTCAACTCTGGACGGTTTCCAAGAAGGCTTGGCGATCTTTTTTCCAGGGGAGACTT
Source organism: Synergus itoensis (assembly GCA_904066005.1). NCBI lineage: Eukaryota > Metazoa > Arthropoda > Insecta > Hymenoptera > Cynipidae > Synergus > Synergus itoensis. Next base: position 324,040 of record CAJFCP010000169.1, on the reverse strand, counting down.
TTAATGAAATATAAATAAAATCCTCAGGCGATATTTTACAAATATCAATGAAACAGGATATCTTCGAAGCTCTGCGCCACGCGGCATTGCGAATCGTGGTGCGTTTGCAGGTACACCCGTGTAACAGAATGAAAAATCGAGCGTATCATTGGGAATACATAGCGACGTAATATTCGCAAAGAGCGTTTGGACCATCCGTTATTGAAAAAAAGAAAAATGCCATCGAATACGCGGACTCTTGGACGAGGAGGCAGGACGAAGGCGAGGTTCGGTGAGTGAGCGAGGGCTCTCGAAAAAGCGCTCTTTGTCGGTGTCGTCCTTTAAATCCGTTTAAAGGGACCACCGACCGGTCGGTCTGATTAATAGTCCTCGAGCGGCAGGGTCGGGCTCGATGACAGATCGAGAATGCTTCGGGGACAGGCGGCAAAAATGCCGAGTTCACACTCACCTCGTGAGAGACACGAAGTATGCCAAATTCATTCGATGTTAATTTAGTAAGACCCGGAAATATTTTTTCAGTCTTGTCCCAACCCAATAAACGATAATCCGTTGGCAACCCTTGAAGAGTTTGACTCAAGACACGCGGCAACTCATCCTTTCACTTTCCCCTTAAGACAAATCACGATTAGGAATTTAATAATTACACGCAAAAGATTTGCGGACGATAAATCCTTTCGGTCTTCCTACATTCTACTTCAACATTAATTTCTTCACTGATCACTAACGAGTCTCATTATCTTCTGCGTGAACTTTTGCACATCATTAGCATAGCCAAGATGTTTATGACTAGCGGGTGCTAAAGTTCGTTGTTTAGAAATCGTTTTGGATGACAAAGGCTTTCCTTTGATGTAGGAACGTTTTTATGATGAATTGATTTCCAAATTTATGATCAGTCCTTACAACGGTGGATGTTTTTCATACTGTCGAGAATGATATTCTTTATCTCTTCATAGAAACTTGTTGATATTTGTAACAGAAAATCAATTTGGATAACATTTCTTTCATTAATCTCCGGGGCATAAGGCACTTTCGACTATGGCCTTCCGTCGTTCGTTTGTAATGATTTACGGCTACCGTGGCGATTTCGTCTCGCTCAGACGCTCGCTTACCGAATTAGTCCCACTCACACACCTCGATCTTGGATAATGTGACGCGCAATCCTTTCCGCCCTGTTTCTTCCGCTTCAACTCCTCTATTTTCGTTCACAGAGTGGCCACAAGTCAGAGAAGTCAGACAAACTACAATTAACAAAGTCAATACAAATATCTTTCAGTTTCAATTACTTCAGATTTTTTTTAATTGAACACCTGTCTTTTAGGGAAAAGTCTGGGAAATTTCATGGAAATTATAAAATTGGATGTTAAGACCACCCTGGTTCAGTCATTTGATTTTCATCAAAGCACCACAAAGGCTATTTAAAACTTCTAATTTGTTACTTACTCATTTGTTCTCCGATATAATAGAAAGTAAATCCACTAGGCTTACCTGCAACAAAAGAAAAACATTGATTAGTTCTCAACTCCAAAAATCTAGGACCTCTATATTTTCCCTCTAAGACGCTTTTCCACTCGAGAGGAAGCTTTTCAAAACTCGATGATACAAAAGTATCAACATCCCTATTGTACCTAATGCCGATAATGACCTATTGTCAGTTGGCAAAGGAAGCTTGTCGGTTTCCTTTGACCTTATAGAAGGGACGCTTGGAGCTGAAAGATCCTTGTAAAGACGTTTGGTGCATTTTCTTTGAAAATCATTTTGCAGGTTAAGCAAATTACAGGGGAAGTAATTTGAGTCGTGGTCACTGGTCCGAGTAACGGGCGGTAATGCTGCACATTGAAAATGTTTCCATCGAGGAGGATTGGTATTAGGTAGAAGGCAGAGGATTCGCTTAGCTGTACATCAGTAGCTGTGGGATTAGATATCTAATCCCACAGCTACTGATGTACAGCTAAGCGAGAGAGATATCTAAAAATTTGGTCGTTCTGGGGAAATACTGGTGCCCGCGATGGGACGCAAGAGGGTCCACTCTATGGACCAGTGGTCGGGGTCCCCGGGCCTGTAATTTCGAATTCCATAATGGGCCCCACGTCTTACAATTAGACCCCAACATCATCTCGAGCCGTAACCCATTGCAAGGTGCTTTCCTTAGTGACCATACCGACGAGATGAATTTTGATCTCTTGTTGCTTTATTCTGAAGACATGATGTTCTTGCAAAGATATTGTCTATTATTGGAAAATCATTATAAGTTAAAATCTCAAAAATTTCTGGCTCTGGATAGAAATAGAGAGATGTTTTGGTATCGGTCGAACGAAGATCGCAGGTAGAGGCGATGACGGTGCATGACTCTTTTGGTTTCTTCACCTCCTTGGTCGAAGCCTCTCCCACTGTTTCTGTTGCTCTTGCCTCTCGGTTCTCGCTCAAGGACCCTCTAAGGATAATTACATAGTAGCTTAGTTCGATGCAGCGGCGCGGGGCAAAGAATAAACGGTCCAGGATGGTTCCACGTAAAGTAATGGCTAATCGGTTGGTCCAAGTGACGACACACTGCCGCCGGTAGATTAGTCACCCCTTGGATTTGTGGTTTATAGCGTCCCGACGCCAATACGATTCTCAATTTCTCCAACCAGGACCATTCCGTATTATTAGAATCGCGATCATAGAAATTATTGCTCCCTTTCCTCGCCTTTTCTCCCTAGCGTGACGTAAGATAGCCTCGAAGGGATCCTCGCTTATTCGACCCGTGGATCTAACCGTCGCTAACGAGCTCCGAGCACTGGTCGTAGGATCCAACCTGGTACTCACCAGGTATCTTAAGTATCTGGTCGCGATACGCGAGTACGTGATACGGCTGCGAAAACGAGGATCGATAATCTTCTTGTCGATATCTCTTCGCCAATTATAAAAATCTCTACTCCCATGACTTTCCCATATCGATGCTGGATCCAAAGATGCAGAGTTAGAGGCTCGAGTTTTTTCTTTGCATCTGCGAAACACTTTGCGTATGTCCGGATTTGTGCTTTAATTGAAGATTCTTAAATAAAAGAGTTTCATCTTCATTTATTTTCCATCAGGTAGAGCACGTCAATTATACTGGAGCAGTTCACGCCAGAGTTATAAGTTCAGGTCGGGGCTTAGTAGATAGGTGAAGAACGAGGAGTCTCAAGGACGTTTCTGGGCGTGGAAGAATCGCTACCCACACAGTCTTAGCGATGCACATGCAGCGTGCAGCGCATGTACCAACTTGGCCGCGTCTGTTTTGGCCATGTCTTCTTCCTCTTTACTTTCCCTTTTGGTATCTCCGCGCTTCGTAGAGGGTTTTGGCTTGGCTCTCCGGGCCATTTATTTTTTCCGCTGAACCACCTCCAGGGCTATCCAAATGACGGCCTGACGGGCGTGGAGGTACTGCCTATTGTTTTAACAGGTTCGCTTAAATTGAAGCCCCAAGCTATTCGCGGGGAACGCTAAGCATAAAGTCGTAAGCAGTTACGTTCAAGTTCTTTTAAATTCAAGATTCAATGTTTAAATATATATCTACACGTATATTTACATGTATATCTACACGTACATTTACATGTATATCTACACATATATTTACATGCATATTTGCACGTATATTTATCATTCAAATATTTAACATAAAATATTCTACAAATTACTTATTCCATAACACTAAAGCGAGCACCTGGTCTAGAATAAAGAGCATCTCTCTACCTTCCTCTTCCCTTCTGACCGTCAAACATGGAACAAAAACTCTAATCGAACTTTCCGAACTTCAGCGTTGTCTTATTGGACCTTTTATCACTCGATCCTTTCCGTTACATCGTAGCCGCTTATTTATATTTGGCTCTCGGTTATTAAAGAATGGGCGTCCCCGGCAACGATATTTATTTATCATTTTCAGCCTATCAGTTATGAAGAATTATCCAACAATATTTCACAGAAGTTGAAGAATCTGTCGTATATGATACAGCATATAATTTCAGTATCTGCCAGAGATACTCTTCCCTCTTCAGATTTCCGCTCTTCTTTCTCGGTGCATGTTTCACGCACTGGTGATTTTGAGCAGAGTGGAAGGTACAGATCAGTTCGATTCAGATGGAATGTATACTTCCTCTGAAATTCCTCTCTCATGCAGCCTTTTTCTGTCTTGTCATACACCTTCTATCAGTGGATCCAGGTGCAGCAACCGAGAAGAGAAGGGGCCTGGCGGATGAAAGAAAGAGAGCCTTCGCGGGGTCCCTTAATGCGTCGTGACTGGTTCTTTACGGTGGTTACTCGGCTCCTAATTATCTTTTGTAAACGAGCACACGAGCTCGCCCTGGTACTCCAGCATACCTATAGTTACATGTTTGCAACGATTGCAACGGGCGTTTTGCGTCTCGTCTCGTTTCATTTCATTTCGTCTCGGTTTGTCTCGTTTCACCCTCCTTCGCCTCCACCATCTTGCACCTTCTTCCTGAAACATCCTCCCTTCGCATAGAGCCGACTACGGCTTGTAGTCGATGTTCCTCGTTTAAATATTAATTATGTATGCCTGATGGTGTACCGCGTTGCACACGCACTTTTCTGCATATAGATTATAGACCCGTGTGCGCGAGGGATTCGCACAAATGCCTCCACCCCTTCCTTCTCGAACCGGCACCTCACCACCAACCCAACAACTTGGTGGAAGACCCCGTCCCATCTTATCCTTCAAGGATGTATGTAAGGTCCGGTGCACTTGTAAGCCGAACCACAGGGGGTTCCTCACTCTTTTCTCTTTCTTTCTTCGACTCTTTCCTTGCTTTGTCTCCTTTCTGCCAGACCTTACCCCCTTAAAAACCAAATTTACACTCGACGAGGCATCGTTTTCCATTATTTTATCAACACCGAATATCTAAGTGTGCTGATAACATGCTTTGGAGAAGTAATATATGCTAATTATCAGCCCTATTGTTTAACCTGCCTCAAGAGTCATCTACACAACATCTACAGCTTCTGCAGCAATCCTCGTAAACCTTTTTCATCAGGTCGCTTAATCAAAACAATTTCTGGGGAGATAGGAGTTTACCTTTATGAAGCTAGATAAAGGGTTCTCCACTAAGGTATTATCCAAGAATAAAGAAATTTTTTATGAAGCTTCTGTGCAGAGGCTCGTAAACGTAGAGCTTGCATGCAGCCAGATATGTAAATGCAGCGTCTGCAATTTGTCCCCGCGGTTAGTCCGAGGCATAGTCGGGAACTTAGTTTACCAACCCTAACCAATGAGAAAGCTATTAGAGACACAGAGGCTTTCCATTGCGTGAGATAGGTAAACTAAATGGCCACATTTATATGCCTTATGTCCTCCTGAAGATGCGTTTCCGTGGCACTATTTAGTGCCCCGCTCTCGCTACAGCTCTCGCCGCCGTTCTTGCCTCCAGTGACAGAAATTGTATGCTAATTAGGAGTGGAGTGCATGTAGAGACTATACATCGCTTCTGGCTTGTATCGTCTTCTCTTTGTCTTCTCTTCACTCCTCCTTTTTCATCCTCCTCACGAATCATTCTTTAACTCATTATCTGAATAGAATAGAATTCCTTCTCCTTATCATAGCCCTCATCTTCGAATAGAACAAAAGTCGCATCAAATCACGCAATTTATTTCCGATATTAGGACAACTGCACTTCTCATAATCTGATCTAATGAAAGGGGAGTGTTTTTTTAAGAAGATCGATGTGTTTTCGTTCGGACTATGTAATTAAATAAATTAGAAAGGCTGATGAACTATTTGGCGTCTGGCTCGATGCAGAGGGTCTAAACGCAGAAAGGTTTGGAAAGGGCGTTGCTTCAGCGTGCAGAGTGGGGCCAAAAAAGAGACGAGGGAGAAAAAATCAGATGGAGGACCGCCAGCTCGCTGACCTCTCGCCTGGCCTCGGACTCCCGCTCAACGACGACTTTAGCCATTGGTATGGCACCGTGACGGTTATGGTCGCAACGAGAAGCCGCTCCCGGATATATTTAATTAGTCCTTCGGTACTACCGTGACTCGTCCACATGTCCAAAGACCAGTCCCTTGCCTGACTTCGATTCGCAACAATACATTGAAATCAACTATACTTTCCCAAGACCTCTGCTACTGCTTTTTGCTGATCTTAATCATCAACCTAAATTATCAACCTCGTTTTAATTAACTACATCAGGGGCCAACCCACATCAGGGGAAAGGATATCATCCCAAAGTCCCATTTTATTGTATAGAAATTGGAACTTGGAATGATCGCGACAGAGAAGAGAATCTTGGGCAGCAGGATATAATGGAAGAGCGTTTTGAGCGCTTATTTACTACAGCGACTTTCGAAGCTAATATCCCACGGCTACACTGAGCGGCGACGAAAAGAAAAAGCAGCCATAATAATGCCCGAGGAGTACCAAAGCATGCCGTGTTCGGGCCCCAATTACAACAGTTTTCGCACTGCGAGATTTATACGCGGAAACCCCATGGCGGTGACCCGAGCAGCCAGCACCAGTCCCTTAATTAGTGTCACCGAGGGCGCTGCCCAAACCTCCGTCTTCTCTATCACCCCCTCCCCCAACAGAAAAGTATGCGCGCTACTCATGCACGCGAAATTAGGCTTTATCTCTTCATCCCTGTGCAAATTCCGAGGCTAAGCCTTAAGTTCGGGTAAGTTCTCGGGCTGGTGACAGCGGTGGGATATTGTACCAAAGGAAAAGTGGGTCAGTGACTGATCACCTGTTAAGAGAGCATGAAACTTTTTTCGCAGCGTTACGACTTAGAAAAATATTACGTGGTCATTCTAATACACTTTTTGCAAGAAATCGAACGCTATTAAGAAGGTGAAAAACTATCCTTTGCTGAATAAGAGGACTATGAAGCAAAGTGGTAATAGCTCTTGTGCAACATTACGAAAGAACAGATTACTTAGCGGAGAACAAAGCACTCGTGATATCATGATACGACATTCGTAACGACGTCTATTTTTCATGAAATTGTCTCCACGTATGAGTTATTGTAAATACCTTAAGACATATGTGTAAAATGTGAAAGCAAACATTTATAGTCGAATGCAAGAGAAGCAGAATCATTAAACGCAAGATCGTATATTCAACAGGATACGATCTTAATAATTGACAAGGTTATTGAAAATTTCTCCATAAAAGGTCCTTTTTGCAAGATACTGCAAAGAAAATTAATCTCTGCATTGCTGCTACATATTATCACATTATAACAGCCGCACACTTTTCTCCTCGTTAATGTAATCGCCATTTAGTAGATACTTTCCATTAATTTTTCATCTATTTTTCATCTACTTTTCGTCTATTTTTCATCTACTTTTCGTCTATTTTTCATATCTAATAAACTGCATTTACTCCATTTACTTTCTTTCTCAGCAATTTGATTCCAAAGACTCTTAAAGGACGATTTTCAGTGGTAGCTTTCAGCAAAAGGAAAAGTGAGTAACGAAATGCGTGTCGATCGTAAAGAGAGCTAACATGCGTTTAATATGCGTGCGCCAATAAACGCTACGTCTATCCGCCTATCCATCTACACATACACGAACATATATCCGTCGGGCCATTGGAGAACGGTTAATAGCTACAAGTAGCACTTATCTCTCTTTACCGATCTGCAACGCGCATAATGATAAAAGCTGTGTGGAGCACCCGTAATGCTTACCAGGGACCATTAATAAATGGAAATTCAATTCGATCGGTAATTGTGCAGTCTCGGGAAACAAGCTACAGGGCTCTAGAATAATTTTTCGTCTCGAGTAAATAAACATCTAACATCGATACCAGAGATGATGGTCATTAGATTTTAATTTGTAATTTCCTTCACCTTAATTTATCATAATTGTGCAATACTTTTAACGAGGTCTATCGCTTTCACGATACATTTTTCATCATCTCCATAAAATTCTGGTGCTCAACCTGACGTGAAATTGTGACAACTTCCGATTGGTGTCTCCTAAAAAAGGAATATTTTGGAAATACAGCAAAGGGAAGTGAAGGGAAATTCGAGGACGTGGCAAAGGACAGAAAAGTAGCAGCGAGAGGAGAGACAAGGGCGGATGCGCAGTAGTGCTTGCAACTTGCTCTCTTGCGTTCGAAGGAGGGGCGCATTGTGTGTTTCCGAGAACGGTGCGCTTATCGGTGAATCTGTCGCGGTAATGAGGTATCAGCCACCAGCAAATAAACGAATAAATATAAGACGAGGGAGAGAAGAGAAAGAAGGCGAAGAGAGGGTGGAGGTGGAGTGTCTCCTCCGCCAAACACAGGAGGACGAAGAGAGTCGAGGCAGCAGCTCAGGGCCTGCCGATACAATGCTTCGATTAAACATTCTCTGCCTAAATAATCAGGCGCTCTTGCCCGGGAGAAACAGAGAGATAGAGGGAGAAAAGCAGGGGGAGGGAAAGAGAAAAAGTGAAAGAGAGAGAAAGAAGGAGAGAGAGAAAGAGAGACATATAGAGAAAGAGAGACATATGGAGAAAGAGAGACATATGGAGAAAGAGAAGAAGTTCCATGCGAGAAGATTCCGGTTCCTGCGAGTGGGAATGGAACTCGTTCCTCTTTCTACGTTCCTCGTTTTCGATACGCGATCCTCATTCTTTCCTCCTGTCTTCTTCTCCTCCTCAGACTTGAGGCCCTTTCTTTACCACCCTTACGTTAAGAGTGTATATACGTATTATGCAAAGCGGATAACCGTAGGTGGCCTAGCGAGGCAGACGCGAAGAGCGCGCTGTGTAATTAATACCGATGCTCTCGTTGTCCTTCTCCATCTCTGTCATTCTTCCGCTACCATATCCTTTCTTTCTTTGCCTCCAGCCTCGCTCGTCCTGTCTTCGACTGACCACGAAACGCGCTGCTACGAATACCGAATTAATGCGACGCCCGTGACCTCGTCCCGGTAATTATCCCGCGGTCGTGCACAGCTCTTTTGCTTTCGCAAAAGGAAGAAGAGAGGACAAACCATGCAGAGAAGTCGTTGTCCTTCTTCACGACTACCCTTCGACCTCGTCCTTCTCATTTTCTTCTTCTAAATGAAAACGATACCAGATCTATCTCCCCATTCCTCAAGGATACACAATCCTTCCGAGAAAGGATCTGTTTCGAATAAATAAGACCCAGCCGGACTCGAATTAACCTATCCTTTCACTTTAGAGGCATTTGTTATTTTAGACATTTGTTACTTAGAGAATTTTAGTTACTAACTTTAGTTACTGACTTTAGTTACTGATTACAGTTACTTCTGGACACTTCAGTTACAACAGAAGACGTCAGGTATTTTTGAAGACTTCAATCAATGAGGAAGATCTGTTATTTTAGGTGATTTCATGCAAATTGCATGAAGAATCATTCGGAATATATTACATCACAGGGAAAACCAATTAGCCGAGAATCGTCTGAATTTAAGATTTGTCGACCTTTAATTCATTAGCATATGCGTTCCGAATTAATAAATGAAGCGGTAGCCCCGAAATAGTCGCCTAGTAAGTCATCAAGATCCACCCATATTAAGAGGCCCACCTGTTGCGACGGAATTCATATAAAGGACGTAATAAAGATTCGAACGCTGAAACCAGAACCCAGTAGTACCTTATTTCAATAGAGATTAAGATTCACGTTCCCCAACATTCAATTCCCAAAGATGATTATTTTCACACTTTTATACATTCTTATATAATTTATAGATTCTAATTTTGCCTCTTCCTATTCGAGCCTCAAATTTATTCCGACTCGAAGATGATGTATTAAACCGTTAAGCTACGGTTTGATAATTTTCTATGAAGTACGTGCTTGCAATTTTGCTTCGGTAACAATATCCCGTATCAATAAAAATTGGAATATAATAGTGCAATAATAGAGCATGAAGGAGAATGGAGGTCACTGATATGTCTTATCGTGTGATAGGTCACTCAAAGAACATAACATCACCTTAGAAATGGGCTCGTCACTCCAACGGTATATCTGCATCGTTTGATCCAAAGTGTAGGACGAAGAGTAATAAAGGAAGAAAAACAAAATAGCTGAGAACTACTCGGGCATAACTCCTCAAGATCCTATTAAACGTTTAGGTTATGGTACAGCAATGATGCTGGATCTTCTTCTCTTCTAACGAAATACAGGTGCACCTAAGGAAACCGACACATTCACATCACGCGAGGATCAACTCAGTTCAGAGAAATTACAGTAATCACAAGACAGTCTAGAAAATCCTGCAAACTGTTATTAGACTTATCGCAGTTATTCCAACAACACTAGATTGAAAACATTTCAGAAAATGCTTATAATACAAATATATCTGATAAGTAGAATACTGGCGAAAAGGTTTTTTTGGTATTAATAATATAATACAATTGATCAAAAGTTTCTGGAAAAGCAGTTCTGCAGTTGGCTATATTGAGATAGTCTGTACCTAGTTTAGACCAATTTTAAATCCGCTAGATCAGATACACTTGAGAAATTATAAAAAAATATTAGGAGATCTTATCTGCGGTACCGATTTCACGAATGAACGGGTAAATCGTATCATTACAACACTTCTTTCTCGGATAAAATCGTCGGATTGATTCTAGCGAATTCCGTGCGAATAGGTGTACTCTATTTTCCCGTTAAGTCCACATATTTAACGTCTCGTTATCTAATAAATCAGGATAATAACTCATTTGTATTCCGCATTTATACGTTTTACAATATCCACTTGTTTAGCAGAACTAGGTTCTGAAACTTACATTACTATCACATAAAACTACTATTATATGAATCCACAATTGTTGCAACTGTTTTGAAATTATTCAGACTTGCTTTGTACGTAAAACTATTGAGCCTGAATATTCCGTATGTGGATCTAACTTTGTCTCTCGTCATGCCCGAGCGAATATTACATGATCTACCTGCATAACCCGCAGCACAAGTACTCGTCTTACAAGCGCACAATCGCTGGTCGGTAACTCGATCAATTTCAATTACCTGCCTTGCAGAAACCTGGTATCGTCACCTATTCCTTTCTACGATACATCGCCTAGGGGATTCAATGTAGGAAATAAATTTCGTGTAAATCAACCCCTTCCACGCTCATCTTGCGATTAAAATCTTTCATTGATATTGAATCCCAAGCCTAACAACATAAACTAGGTCAGATGACTTGGAATCTCAGGATCAAAGATCTAGATCAGCATGAAGCTATTGTAGCACAATATCGTGACATCTTCTGATTTGAATTCTTAAAAAGTAAATACCTAAGAATGATATCTTTTCGAGTGCAAAGGTCTTCATAAATATTTCTCGGCAGGCCAAACATTTTATGACACACGTAAAATCGCTTCCTGATCCACCTCCCTGGTGCTATGTTGATCCACCTCTCGTGCAAATTTGCTTGTCAGGAAGTGGAAATTTACGACTGGATGATTTTCACCAAGTCTTGTTCAGTAGGTAGTTACAGTAGAATCAGCTGTCCAGTAAAACCAAAAGATAGCTGAGTAGTCTGAACTTTTTATTCTTGCTAATTATTTTTCATGTGCATCTTTTTTACCCAAGTTCTGTCCCAGGGTAACTACTTGCATGCAACAAAATCCATAAAATTAATCGTTACAACGAGCAAGAACGGAGCCATATTCAAATTAGCGAAAGAAAATAATCGACTCGCAAGCCTGTTGCTATTTTTGTACGAATAAAAGGACGATAAAAGGGCGTGTCTTATGAAACGTTCATTGTGTTACTGCGACAAATTTTATTCGCATTTGTTGGCTCTGCTAGTATTTGCTAACTATCTACGGCAAGAAGGAATTTCATTTTGATTTCCCTTTATAAATCCTACGCAGTTTGCTATAGTTCATGTTTGTGCATGTGTGCATTGGTGATATCTTGCCCAGGTGTGACGATCGTGTTAACAGCTTATTAATGCTGTGCATGACATGTGCAACATACGCATTCACGCGTGCGAGCTCCGTGTCGAAGCAGCATCGAATCTATTTCCTACACCTATCGCACTATACGTGTCTGCATGATATAAATACGTGTCACCAATCAAACTCTTACATATGAAAGTTCTGTTCATTCAACTCCTTGTTTAACAATAAAAAATTGAGAAATTCGTCATTGCTTTAAATTTCACCAGCCACCATTTTGAAAATGATGGAGATGGTTTTTACTTTAGACTAAGTTTTCTTGGTTTGAAAGAAGAGTACTGTCCTCTATGGACAAAAGATTTCGTCAAAAACCAAGAAAGTTATATTGTTTTCTTTATATTTGCACATTTTAAACAAGTACAAGGTAAAACAATAGTAAATATTAACCGATTTGGCTTAAATTTGGTGTGCACAATTTTTTTGACTCTTGTAACAAAATCCGAAGGTAAGAACAAAACTTTTTAAAATAGAGGACTAGATACATTTTCCGTTAAACAATGTTCTAAGTCTACAATTCAACAATTGTTGTTTTTCCATCTGCTTGAATTCCACAGCAGTCAGAAGTTTTAAAATGATTAAATGGTTCTTATCTAGAGGCTCTCATTATGCATCAATTACCATCAATAATTATAATTATAATTATAATTGCAGACATATTATAATTATAATTGCAGACACCAAAGGGAAATGCGGCGCCAGTACTGTGTCCAGTATTCCGCATTTTTGTTTTCGCATTTGCTTGAACCCTGGGCCAGTCAGAGGTCATTCGTCCAGGTTTGCAACGGGTAAAAGCGAAATATACCTGTAGCCCGCATTAGAATCCCGAGTGGAGGATGCGTATCCCATTTCAAGATGGAGATAGTCTCGAGAACTCTAGAACCTCTTTTCACCGGGAAGAAGAAGGGTTCACCCTGAACTGACGCATGCATTTATCACTCTCTATTGTTGCACGGCCAAACATCCGGCCTGAGGGCACGCTCGGGTCCTCCGAAGAATCGAGATTCGCGGGAGCAACCTGCACTATTACGAACTCGTGCTTCCTCCTGATGCGGTCAACCTATCCTTGTACTCTCGCTTCTGATTCAGATTCACATACTTAGGAAAAGATGCAGCCTCCAATTATGTTTTGTTACTTCTTTTCGAGTTTTTCCAACTAATGCAGAACCAATTTTTTCTATCTATTCTTAAAGTCGTACCAGGGGTACAGGAACATTTACTACTCGGCTGACATTCGCGGATTTGTGCAAATGTTTTAATGACCACGGAGCATTGGCTGGAAGATGTCCAATATCAGCAATGCAAGAGAGCCGAATACCATTGGTCCTGTGAGTGACCTCTGCGCCAGGCAGTTCGCGAGTCAGCATCAGCCAACTCTGCGAAAGGGATTTTTTTCACTTGGAACGCGAGGAATCGCCTTATAAGTCTTTTGCTCAGCGAGGTTGAAAAAACGAGGGAGAAAGAAGTCGAAGGCGCAAAAGCAGAAGAAGTATAAGGAGGAAAGACAGAAAGAAAGAATGAAAGAAAGAAAGCAAGAAAAGAAAGAAGGGAAAAAAAGGACCCAGGACAGTCGGAGCATCGAGTGTTTGGTCCACGTCCTTGTTCTTCTCGATCATTGGTTGGTCCCGAAAGGAACGGTCAAGGAGGGTACAGAGTGTTTGGTGAGCGAAGGGAAGAAGAGGAGCAAGAGACGAACGTAAGCCTCGTCAGGGCCAGGTTCTGATTCTGTCTGCCGACACAGCTTCGGCCATCGCTGCTGTTACCAAAGGCAACGCGGACTGTCCTGAGATCCGAGATATCACTTATCAATTAACGAGAGCATACGGAAGCCCGAATGCATTGCTCTTCGTCCGGACTGTTCCGCCAAGCAAAAGGAGGGACCTGGACACGGTAATTTAGGGACCGGCGGCTGTCCATGCTGGACTGTTTGGGAAGGGCTTCTCCAAAAGCGAAAGGAAGAAACGAAGGGTGGAGAAGACAGCTCAAAGGGCGAACGTGGAACGCGGCGCGGAGATCGCTAAAACAAATGCAAAGCGGCAAGTCGCGTCAGTCCTTCTCTCTCTCTTTCTCTCTCTCGTTTCATCCCATCTTTCTCTTCCCTCCCTTCTTGCTTACTTTCTGTCTCAGTAAAACCGAGAGATCTCGTCGCGGCACCGCCTTAAAGTATTTACTGTCGTTTGCCGCCGCGATCGCGAGGTACCTTCCTTTGGACCCCGAACTTGGGGTGAAATAATGGCTGCTCCCTGTCCCGCTTTCTCATTTGCACCAAGCCATACGTATGTACATACACTCACGTTTGTCGTACTCGCGATCGTCGATCGCGCCTATCGGGCGCTGGAATCCGCGTCGTTAACTTAACCGTGATTGAAGAAGAATCGAGCTCTTACCTGAAACAGAAAAAAAGAGATCCAATTAGGTATTTTCTCTCGCGACACTTTCAACACGAATATTTTTCAAGCTAAGCCTCAATTAGAGTGTAGAAATACATATAAACACTAGACGCGGGTTCTGAAATTGCTCCTGTCATCTCGCTCGGTGTGTATACACTGTTAGAAAAATTCATACAACTTTACACCATTGGTGTACAGTTGTAAACGCCTGGTGTGAAAAATCGGTGTGACTTTTGACAGGAATAGTTAGATATACACTATTTGGTGTGACTGTGATTTTGATTAAAAAGCCGCACTTATTGGCTCCCTGTGCACGCAGCACACATTGGCTTCCCGCTGGAGAAATGTTGCCATTGGTCAAAATTTGGCGCGCGATTCAAAATCGAATTGATTTAATTCGATTTGGAATCGCGCGCCAGATTACAGCCAATGGAAGGATTTCTCCAGTGAGAAGTCAACACGCGCTGCGCGCGCCGGGAGCCAACTTTGAGAACACACACTATTCGGTCTTGTTACCACACCGGGGTAGTGTGAGAGTACAACATTCACACCACTTCGGTGTCATAGGTCGCACCGATTTCTAACAGTGTAAGAAGTATTAAGAGGAAATGAATTATATAATCGAAGTACGAGCAAGAAATGTATGGCAAGAAATATGAGCTTCTACTTTTTAGCATACAAACATGAAAAGGGCTGGCACTCGCTGCAGCTGCTTTTTTAATTAAACGATGATACAATATTGAGCTCAGGCCGGAAAACTGTGTCAGATCAAGCTGAAGGAACAGAAACTCCTTTTTGCTATGAAACGTGTAATTAAAACCATCATCTACCTGACCTACTGGATATCATTAACTGTCAAAATGCTGCTCCGCAACAGCTGCGTCATGTCAGCCTTGAACATCACTTTGAAAACATTCAAATAAGGATTATAAATTCTGTATTTCGTAAATTTGAATAAGAAAAACAATCTCACGATTGAAGGACTCTCGGATGATTCGAAGGGGCGATAAAGAAAATGTGTGGCATACACCATAAAGTTAATTAGTCACGAAGTAAATGACACGGAATAATTTACGAACGACCGCTATCTTGATCAACGATATCGAATCGCTCTGTACATAGAAGTGCGAGAAGACATTTCGCAAAATGGAATTCGCACGAAACTTGTAAAATAGAAATGGTTACTAGTTCGTTAATGAGCAATCATATTGAGAGAAACGGATTAATTCGATGTTGATTACCGTAACGATTTCAGAAGTCAAAGCATTTCAAGGCGATGATGAAATGAAAGATCAAAGCAAACTTGTTTCGATTGAATCGAGCGTATTGCGCTTAATTACTCTCAGTTCATTACCGTTAGCGCACGATACTGCTACCTGGAATCCTTAATAAAAGATTTCGATGAAGTACGATATCAGAGGAAACATTATTCAGAATTTATCGCTATCATTATTGCGCTGAGCACACCCCATCGAATCATATTACGGAGGTGTCTATGCTTGTAATTTATGGGTTCATGATTTAGTAATCTTCCCGATACGATTGCAGAAATAGATTTCAAGTAGCAATCTTACCAACACAATCTCGGAACAGATAACGACAATTCGGGAATCAATATCGATTTTATGTCGGTAAGGCTGTCACATAACAGTTGATGCAATTGGAATTGTCTCAACGAATTTTCACGTCAATTTTTTCTGTGTTTTCTTGAGGAAAAAATTCAGTAAATGTGGATACGACTCGAATCCGGCAACACTGTCTTGAATCACCTTTCCTGTTTTTCCCTTCCTCTTCTACACGCAAAAGCGAGAAGGTAGCCTGGTTTAGTGCGACGTGCAACGACGAAAACGCTCTTCTCCTGGTCTTTGCTCCTTCGTCTTCGTCGTCTCCTCCTGGTCGTTCGCAATGCGTACACGCACTTCTGCGATTCCGCGAGTGTCCTGGAGACCCGATCACATGGAGACTCCTTTCGAGTCTCTGTGATGGTGATATTTACGGTCCGATAGAATCAGCCTCGTACGACGTCGACGTTGTTTGAAAGGAGAAGCCAAAGGGAGCAGGCGGTGGAGGATGGGGGAGGGACCAGCGGGGGAAGAAAGAGTGGACCGGCTTCAAAGGTCCCAACCGTGTGTGTGCTCTGCGCTTTTTTTGCGACTTCAATTTGAATTGAAAAAGGCTGTGGACACGAGGACAATAGGTTGTGCCGCCGCCGCCATGGTCTCTCAGTTACTTCTCTCTCTACTTCTTTTAAAGCTGTTCCGATCCCTGCCGAGACCACTACCACTTTCCACTCAACCCCTCAATACTACTGCCTCTTTGCCTTCCCATGACGTTGCTACTGTCGCAGTTGGACTTATATAGCGAAAATTGCCGTGAAACTGAAATTGGGACCATCATCATGACTGAACTATAGGGGGAGTTTCCACGTCTTCTATTCAAGATTTCGAAATATTTTGACAAGACTTAGGAAAACAATCTACACTTCTTTTTCGGTCCTCTGTTTTTCACATTGCAAGGATAAAACAAGAGAGGAGTTAAGACAAGCACAGGGTGCAATCATACCTTTGGCTCTCTTCTGATGTAGAATCAGATATTACGTATGCATGACCGAAACGAAGCCAGAGGGACCCTACCTTCTTTCATTTATCCTTCGGCTCTTTCTCCACTGCAACTACTCAAGATATATACAGAGCGATTCTCTAAAGACGAGTTGTAAGAATTCCAGAGTTAGTCCGAATTTTTACGACCAAGAAGAAAGACCAGAAACTGTGCGAAAAACTGAAATGACTAAAACTCGTGATCTCTAGATTTACGACTAGAGATAAAAATTAAAGGGATTTAATGCTTCAAGGAAAATAGTGAGAAACTAAAAAATGGTAGCTTTTTATAGAGGTTGAGTAAGAGTTTAAAAGCAGATTTGATAGCTTCAAGTTAAAAGCATTAAAGAAGACATAACACCTTTTTTATCATTGGCTAATGTTCCATGAACATTAGCCAATATATATATGAATATATAATATATATGTAGGTATATATATGAACATGAATATTAGACAAAGGAGAATTTGTCCTTGAATTAGTCAAACTAGTCAGCAACAGTCAGTTTTGAGTTCAATTTACGATCCTACATCTCATCGTAAATCAGAGCTCTAGGACCAACCAAGATAGATCGATGGTCTGATTCCCACCTGACTCAACCTCACCCGAACAAGCTATAATCGATGCAAGCGAAGATTGAGAGCGTACTCAGAGCGGCCTGTCTATATATACCAACTCGTGGCTGTAGCACTGTTTGGTACAACATGGTACCGCCGATTTTATTGCTAATAGGAATCCAATGGACCAGGCAACGAGGCATGTATGGAGCAGAGGGCCTCAGGATCAAGTCTTTGATGCAATTTCCTCTGCTTAACGATCTTCCTGCCCTCTTTCCTGTCTGCATTTCACGCGGATTTTTTCGCCTCGTTACAACTTCGCGTGTAGCCTCGAATGAGTTCGAATGTACAATCAAAAAATCCCTGATTAATTTTATCAGATTTCAAAACATATTGCGCACTTGCTGCAGCTAATGGTAACGCAAGTAGGGTTTGATCTAGGGTTGATACCACGATTGAGTTTACACCTGCTTCTGACTTCAGTTCTTCTGACTTCAGTTTTTCTGACTTCAGTTACTCGATGCGACTTAGTGACTTTTAATGAGTTTTGTTGCTTCAGAAGACTTTTGGCCTTCAATTCAAAAGCAGTACACCATGAAACCAATTTGTCTGAGTGTTTTTATTGCCATTTTATATTTTAAGAACTCTGCAGAACCCGAAAGTTGAACAAGGTCAGTAAATAAAAAAGACCATTTGTTTTCAATTAAACATGTCCTTAAATTCACCTACCGCAGAATTGTAATTGGAACAGCGTTAGCACAGGTATTCTAAGAATCATTAAAGAGTATTCCCTGAATATCCACAGCTCTTTCGCAATGATGCCTTTTAGAAGCAGTTTGCAAGACCCCTTTAACGTATAATCATACCTTAATTGCAATTCCTGTACATGTGATCCTTTCACCCACAATTCGATTTATGAACTTTCCACGGAATTTGCGCACAAAGGAGATCATTTTAAACTCACATTTATACACTTGTAAGTCATTAATTCGTTAGGGTAACACATTACATCCACAACTCAAGTAATATGTTTACTTTCGACCGGTTCTTGGTTTTCACAAAATTTTTATGAATTTATAACTATTCTTAACCTCGCCTCCTAATAAAATGCGGCAGAGTTTAAAGATGAGAAAAGTGTTGTCGGATGAAAATATTCGTAAATATATATCCCCCCCCCCCCTATTTTGGATGTCGAAGTCTCCTTGCATTATGTTGAAGAGCCTGACAATTAATGCGCACTTTTAGGAGCGCTTAATAATTTATGGCACATTATTAAAGATTCGCTGCTTTCGACCACGTCTCGCCATAATGACCTTTTATACTGCCCACTTCCGCCAGGGAGTTTCAACCGAGTAAATGGAGGAAGAGCTCGCGTCGCAGTGTACCGAGTTTCTTTTGCACGTAATTCTCAGGAATATTCGTGGGAATGTTATTAAAGAATAAGTAGTTGAGGAACTTTTATTTTTTTTTTATTTTTTTTTTTCATTTTTTTTCGATTCGTGATGAAATATTTTTATCCTATATTTTCGTCAAGATTTCAAGCTCATATTAGACATTTATTCAGGGTGTCTAGTGTCTACTCACTCAGCCGATTCAAATTCCAGGCGTTTTCCCGGTTTTTCAAGGGTAAAACCCTGATTTTCCAGGAAAGTAAAAGCACACTTTAAAGCTTCATCATACATTTGAACTTAGAATATTAAATCAACAAATCCAACATATTATAGAGTGTATTATATATTATTTATCCATATAATACTTTTACTCTTTTTAAGAATAAACTAAGGAGTAATAATACTGCAAGTATTTACTCAACTAATCAGACTTAATTTTGAGTAACTAAGTTACTCAATCAGATTATAAAATATGAAACAATAACTGAAGTGTATTAACTCATTTCTTTGGTACACTGAGAAAACTGTTTGATTTGGAAAACAAAACTTTTTGTTGCTATAGAAGCAAGAAAAATTATTGGTTGTGCCAACCGAATTTTTGTTGAAAGAAACTAGATTTGGTTGGCACAACCAAACAATTTTTGTTGCTTCTATAGCAACAAAAAGTTTTGTTGTCTGAACCAAACAGTTTTCTCAGTGTAGACATTATTTTCTACGACAGAAAACAAAAATAAGTTATAAAAGTAGGTTCTTGAAAAAAAATTCCAAGATTAAAAGAAAACTTCAGGCGTATTCTCGGTTTTTTCCCGTATAAAAAAATTCAGGCGTATTCCTGGTTTTCCTGGCTTTTCCTGAGGGACAATTATGTAATTTTTCACTTTCACTTCCACTTTCACCTTCACTTTGACATTTAGCAAAAATTTACCAGATGTTGTCCGGAATTTTCAAGAATTTCAGATATGTTTTTAGAGATTTTAAGACATTTACAGAAGATTAAAGAAATTTTTAATAATTTCAAGTAATTTTCAGGGATTTTAAGCGATTTCATTTGATTTCCTCAACATTAGAATCAATTCCTCAAAATTTCTTAAAATCACTTCACATCAGTTGAAATCTCTTAAAATTCCTTGCATTTTCCTAAAGTCACTTAAAAAATCTGATGAAATCCTTTAAGATGTCTTGAAATCCTCTGAAAACTCTTGAAAATCATTAAACTCTTTTGAACTCTTTCAAGAATGTTTTGAAGTTCCTTATAATCAAATAACATTCCTTAAAATATCATGAAATTTCCTAAAATCACTTAAAGTCTCTATATAAAATCCCTTAAAAATCATTAATCACGTGAAATCCCTTAAGAAACGTCGGTGACGTTTAAAACGTCAAAATTGATATCAGGTGTATTTGAAACTAGGGGTGCCATTGTGAGCACATTCTCATCACACTTCGCGCTCTTGCATTCGCTTACCAACCTTCATCGCTGCTATATACTTTTATATAAATTTCTTTATTTTCAAATGAAGAAGGAAACTAATTTACTTAAGGTTCTATCGACCTTAAGGAACACATTCTCATCAGTGCACATGCGCTTCGCGCTCGATATTTAAACCTTCTTTAAAAATATAAAATTCAAATTTTTAGCCAAGTAACGCGTATCACGTTATTTGGCTAAAAATGTTAAATTTTAGAATTTTTCAAGAAAATTCAAAAAGTGGTTATACCAGTCTTAAAGGGCGTTCAAAAAGGAACATTTTTCATCTTTTAACTTTTTTTCATAGCGTGTGTTATTTAGCTTAAAATTTTAATTTTCTTTATCTTTTTTTGAATTTTCAAAATGTTATAAGTCTGACAATTTTTGTTCTATCGAAAAAAGTCATAATGATAAATTGTTCGACTATTTAAGTACTACGAATATCCTTAAACAGAATTTGTAAATTAAAAAAAAAATTTTTTTTTAAATTTTAAAAATAATCCAAATTTTTTAATTTTTATCAAAAATGGCTGGCTAACGAACTTGACCTTCATTTTAGGACACTAAAAGAGTATACCAAAGGCCAATCAAATCGATCAATTCTTTCAAAAGTTATCGTGCTCACAAGAAAAAATCTACAGACAGACAGACAGACAGACAGACAGACGGACAGACAGACAGACAGACACATTCGTAAAAACATGTTTTTCGGGTTCAGGGGGTCACAAAACGTCGACATTTGACAAAAAATGGAGGGGTCAAATTTTACACAAAACTAATACATTCTCTGATGAGAATGTAAAAAAGTGAAAATCAAAAAGTGGGAAACGAAAAAAGTGAAAGTGAAAAGTTACATAATTGCTCCCCTGGTAGTAGACACCCTGAAATTTATGTAGGGGAGACCGGGGCTAGTTGGCCAATTTTTCACTTAACGATTTTTCTTAACTTTCCTTTTAAATTTAAAAAATTGCGGTTTTCACCATATAAAAGTATGTATTCTTGGGTAGTACTGAGAATTTTTTTAGGCGTTTATATTAATTATTGAAAAAATGGCAGAATATTTTTGAGAGAGGTGACGAATTGGCCAACTTGCCCCGAGTACGGGGCAAGTTGGCCAAGTGGGCGGGGTAAGTTGGCCAATTCGAAAAAAATCATTATAAAAGCCACTAATGAATGGGATAATTAATAAAATAGTAATGTTATTAATTTACTTCTTTATTGAGACTTATTTCAATCGAAGCCTATCGTTTATAAAATCTTTATAACTTTTTGAACAATTAATTCTAAGTTATCATAATAAATTTAACTTTTCCTCGCTCGTTTCACCGAAAGTTTTTTATTGGTCGCAGCCACCGAAGTTGAAACTTTTCGTTTCGATGAAGTGGTTTTTTTTGAAGCACCTTGTGCTTATTTTTTGATTTGGCTCTTTTCTTTTTCATCCTGCAAAGCTAATTTGACTGGCGAGTCTGTCAAAATTGCACTTTCTCGTAGAGGTTATAAAGCGGGTTTGACAACATTGGCCAACTTACCCCGGCTATGTTTTTTAACATTACATTTTTTTATATGTTAAGAAACCCAAGCAATAAATTTGAACGATACATCATTTCAAAGCTCTTAGTGTAGACACTTGAAAACCATATTTAGATTTGACAATAATGATTATTTATTAATCTATAAAATGAAAAAACCAGAAAGTAAAAATTTTACTGACCATGGTCAAAAGCAGTTTTTCAATGATATTTTCGACATAAGGCTGCGAAATGCAATGAAATCACACCGGAAGTCTTTGCACAACTTAATACACTTACACTACGCGTGGTGAGGTTGTTAACATTACCGTTGTTTAAAAAAAGGGCATTAGCCAACTTGCCCCGTTGGCCAACTAGCCCCGGTCTCCCCTACTCATTTGAAAAGCTCTCATTTCTCACGACTAAATTTATTTTCATTTCCGAAAAAGAAAGATATATAAAAAAAAAATATATTTCTGGATCGGTCACCCGTGAAGGCACACGCTTCATAAAAGAGTCGTGTAGATAGGTCACGTTGTGTCTTTGGACTGCGTTATGTCGTATGCATCACGTTGAGCGCATACGAATCGCTTCATTTCTTTTCCGAGGTATGAGTGCATTCTAATTCCTCGTACGGAGCCGCTCGTAAAAGTAAGGACCAACGTCCTGGGTAGAAAGGTAGGCTCTGCTCGTCATACGCGATGATATGATATCTGAAACGTCCCTCATGACGCGGGCTTCTTTCACTCCTCGTAAAAACCCTCATCGTAAAAAAGCCTCTGGTTTAATGTAAACTAAAAATAAAAGTCGACCAGCCAAAAAACCGCAGTTTAAGACCGTTAACGAGTCCGTCGAAGGAATTGGTCGCCGCTCTTATCGTCGGAGAATCGTGCTCATTATTGCACTATAAGAATAAAATCCCGGGGCTTCCGAACTCAAGCTACAGACATTACTTTCTTAGGAATGTAAAATGGAATTTGAATGCCATAAGCATTATCAAAATGATTCAGAAGACACAACTATAGGAATACAATTTTTTGTATGGGTCCAGCAGTTTTAAAATGTTGGTTCGTTTTTGATTTGTACTAATTTTTTTTGGTTTTGATAGTTTACTCTTGAATTCCGCGACAGTCAATGATTAAAATGGTTTTTATCTAGAAGCTCTTACTGATCTAATCAATTAGAATCAATAGTGGCAAAGATACCAAAGGGAATTGCGGCACCGAGCAGCTGAAGATTTGAAAACACTTTGCAAATTAAAGTCTTGTGCTTTAATTTGCAGACTTTAATGTGTGGCCTTCGGCGTTGGAAATCCGTCGTCGTGGCAGGAATGGTCAGAGCCGACGGGTGGCGCAGCGAAGAAAATAATTTCGTGCGTCGAGCAGCGAAATTGGTCACGATGCCGACGGTGCGGTGTCCGTGTTCGTGATGATACAGTTCGGAGTTTGTGTGGATGTAAGAGGATGATGGTGATGGTGCATGCGAACGAGGATCGCGTGCTCTGAGTCTGAAAACAGAAGCGACTTGGCAAGGCTGACGGCGAGCTCTGGTAAGAGGTCCGCCTGGAGAAGGCCAGAAGGAAGAGAGGGCCGGAGAGCCAGAAAGATAAAAAAAGAAAAGAAAAAATGAGGGGAGCGAGAGAGTGAATAGAGAGAATGAGAACAGGAGAAAGAGAGAGGAAAGTTGCCGGAGGCTTCACCTAATCAACATCTGTCTAGCAGCTCGACCTCCTCAACCCTCTTGAGTGCTGTGCCCGCGCCATCAAGCCACGATTCACCGACTAGTGGCGAATAGATAGTAATCGACAACCAACATTAGTAACCTTGTAAGTAACTCAAGATTTGTGAAAGCTTGGTAAATTTGTAACGAAGTGGAGCTAGGATCAGATTCAGAAATAAAAGACGCAATCACTGAGAGAATTTGGAACCTGCATCTGTCGAATCGTCGTCACTTGCAAAAGAAGTTTGCATGACACTGAGTGAAAACGAATAAAGGACCCGTTCAACCGTCATCTGCGTGCGATGAGTGGTAAGCAAAAGGTGTGATGATGTTGACTCTGATGCCCCCTTCATACGATCTCCTTCGAGCAAAGGAAAGAGCCAAGTTGCTGAGAGAAAGAGAGGATGGTACGCGCTGAAATTTCAGCCCAAACTTCGCCCTCGTAAAAAAAGACGCAACCCGCGTGTCCACCCGCTTGCAACGTGAGATAAAGATGGCAAGGGCAGAAGCGACGGTGCATGGCAAGGTTTACGTAAAAGGGTGAAAAAAGGAGGAAGAATGAAAGGAAGGCAGGAGGAAGAGGAGCAGCAGTAGAAGAAGGAAGCTGGAGAGGCTGGAGTGGATGAAGGAATGAGGGGGATGAGGAAGGCCCAGGCACGACCTAAATGCGGACCGAGGCGCGGGCGGCCGTTGATATCGAATTTATCAGGTATCAGGTTGCAACCGTTCATTCTTCGTCCTTAGCACGCATTCTCAACCGTACCGCGGGCGTTTTGCCGCGCCAACGCGTTCCATCTCGATTGAGGGGGTTTCCCCTTCAATATACACCGTGAGACTTCGATTCGATTTGACCTGGCTCCGGTGACAAGCCCAACTACGCTCTACGCTTCCGATTCACCTGCCCGTCCATCACCAAGGCGTCGACCCGTGTCTCATTGCCGTCTCTAGAGTCTCTCCTCTGTCTACTTCTAGCATCAGGAGTGCAATCGACTCCTGCAACCATTCACCTATATTTCCCGCCCATTTTCGCATTTTCAGTTTCAAAAAATTCTTCAGCTAAAATTTGGACTGGAATCTGGACCACCAGAGCAATATATTCAAGAAGGACCTATGCAAAGTCAGAAACTGTGAC
The DNA here is from genome assembly GCA_904066005.1 of Synergus itoensis. NCBI lineage: Eukaryota > Metazoa > Arthropoda > Insecta > Hymenoptera > Cynipidae > Synergus > Synergus itoensis. The sequence continues at coordinate 299,390 of CAJFCP010000169.1, read as the reverse complement.
TTGCAAATTTTGAGAAATATGCACGTCCCGTAAGTAAAGAGGTTCTCTGCGGGGAATAAATAACGAGTGTTAGTGGCATTGTATCACGTGACCATGGCCCTGCCTATCGGTAAACAATGTATCATTCCTCTTAGCATTTAGCTGGTGAGCGAATATCAAGATCGGCCGTCCCGGTAAATAATCAGATACGAGGTGCCCGAAAATCCAGTGCCTGCCGGGGCATTGCAAGTCCGCGAAATCGAACGGATGCATACTTACATCCGCGTTCTGCCTTTTACACACCAATGCACTCAAAATCATACATATGCATAAGGATCTCCGGCGATAAGCAACTGGGCGCACATAAATGTGGTTTTAATTGTAAATAACTGGCTTACGAATATACCTCACCTGTTATAATTTACAGATTCAGGATATTTTGGAGATAGAAGGCCCTAATGTTTCAATTCTTAAGGTCTGATTAAATAGAACATTTATTTTCGCTTGTAATCCAAATTCAGAGAAACAGGAGATATTGGAACAAAAATTTCACGTTTAATTGTAAAGAAATGTGTCCAATTGGGATTTAAAGGTCTCTAATGTAAAAAAGGTAACAAATAAAAGGTAACAAAAAAAGGAGAGAGATAAAGATACGAAAGAAAGTTTAAACTGCAGAACTCAGCTAATCACGAAGAGTCGTTATTCCCAGCATTTATGTGAATTTAATTTGAAACTCGAAACAAGGAAGGAGAAAAATATAAAAAAAAGTGGGACAGAGAAATTGGTTTCTTTTAAGACTCGCAGGTTGGCTTATCGATGTTATAAGATCTGAAGTCTGCAAAGTAAATAAGAGGGCTCGCGAACTCATGGACTTAACTAAACCGCTAATCCTGCATGGTATGAGTGCGAATTAAATAAAGAGTGTGAAGAGAGAAAGAGATGCTGAAAACGGGTAATAAATGCACGTGGGCGAGGATCAACGCATTTTACAATTCAGGATTTTTACCCTTACAAGGATAATGTACATCTCTTTAAATGCGACAAAATTTCATCCCTAAAGGCTTGAATACTTTCTCGGAGAAGAAACTCAAATCTTAAAATTGTTTTTTTAAAATTTAGCTGTTCTAGAATGTCCAGAAGTTCTTTTAGAAGAAGAAGTAGAAGAAGTCTCCTAAACGTACAACAACAGGAACCTTCTAAAGTAGAAAAAGTCTCAAAAATTATTCTAAAATCACAGAATCGTTCAGAAGAATCTGAAGACTTCTGACATAACAGAATTCGATAAAAAAACCACTGAAGTCTTCTGAATTTCCTATAAGTAACTCAAGTCCCAGGGTGTCTAGTGATCAGGGAATTGGAAATTCCCGGTTTTTTTCAGTCTTTTCCCGGTCAAATATAAATCTGTTCAAATTCGTGAAAACCTCTTAAAATACCCAGAAACTTCTTGAAATTCTTTAAAATTCTACGATAACATTTAAAAATCCTTTAAATCCTTTAAAATCCATTAAAAGTACATAGAAATTTCGTCAGAATCGATAAAATTCTTAAAAATTCCAGAAACCTTTCTAAATCTCTTAAAGTTTGAGAAAATCTTTTAAAATTCCCAAAAACTTCTTGAAATTCTTTAAAATTCTATGATAACTATTAAAATACCTTCTTATCCTTTAAAATACGTTAAAAGTATTAGAAATATTATTAAATTCCATGAAATCCTTAAAAATTGTATAAAATCTTTTAAAAATCAGAACAACCTGTTGAAATTCTTTTAGAAATCGCACGAAATTTCACAAAATCTTTTAAAAATCGTAAAAAAAACCTCTTGAGTTCTCTTAAAATTCCTCGATGTTTTATGAAAACACCTAAAATCTCTTAAAATTTCATAGAATTCTTAAATTTTTTTTAGAATTTTATGAATTCCTTTAAAATTCCGCGAAATATCTGGAAATACCTTAAAATGCTGCGAAATCTTTTAAAAATCCTAAAAAATCCTTTTAAAATTCCACTCTAAAAAGGTGATGTAATGAAATTTCTTTAAAATCTCATACACAATGTTGTTCGAAACCTACGCTGAAAAAAATGTTTGGTTTGGACAACAAAACGTTTGGTTGCTATAGAAGTAACAAAAATTTTTGGTTATGCCAACCAAATCTTGGTTCTTTCAACAAACCTGTTGTTGGTACAACCAAAAATTTTTGTTGCAAC
>CAJFCP010000169.1:283554-297109 GCA_904066005.1 Synergus itoensis | reverse complement strand
AAGAACCAAGATTTGGTTGGCACAACCAAAAATTTTTGTTGCAACCAAAAATTGTTTGGTTGTGCCAACAACAGGTTTGTTGAAAGAACCAAGATTTGGTTGGCATAACCAAAAATTTTTGTTGCTTCTATAGCAACCAAACGTTTTGTTGTCTGAACCAAACATTTTTCTCAGTGTATTCTCTAAATTTGAATCAGCGAAATTCGGCGAGAGCGATTAACTTCTGAATGACTTGAAGTTATAAGAAGTAAAAAAAATGATCGCGTGTTGGTTTGCTAATAGAATAAAAAGAAGATAAATTAGAAAAACGTCGATTTTTCGATAAAATACGAAAAATTCTTGGTCTTAAATGAAATTCCCGGGTTTTTCCCGGTCCACTAGACACCCTGAGTCCCTGTACTATCACAAAATAAAAAGCAGACATAATTGATCCAGCCTTCAAACCTTCGAATGATTCCGCTCTGAATAATTTCTGCGAAGGTGATCCAATTTTCCAAGAAGAGTATCGGAAGCTTGGAATACAGTTGCTCCAAAATCAGCCCCGTAGTTGAGAGATAATCGATCTTCGCAGCGGGAATCTCATTGCGAACGGGATCGGGAATTCCTGTGCCTTTGAGATATATGTTAGTAAGTGTTCAAGAGAACATCGATCTCCAAAGAAGCGAGGGCGTCGACGCGTTCTCCACCCGGTGCGCGACGCCTCCGTGGGTCGTTCTTCAGCGGCCTTACGACAATATTAAATAAATAGCTGTGCTCGCCAAGACACGTCAGTTAAGAGATGAAAAGAGGTTTCATTCCAGGCGTCAGTGGCAGCAGACGCTTCGCTGAGAAATGACAACACGATCGCTGACACTTCCCTTCGTTGGTCTGCCTCCCCCATCGCCCTGATAGACCTCTCTCTTTCTCTCTTTCTCTTATCTCTCTTCCCCTCGTTCATCGCCTCTTATGTATGGGCCCGAAGCTTATTACCAGCTATATAGGAAAGGTGTTCTCGTGGTGAGCCAGGCCACTTACCGGGATTGTTTAGCGGCGTTTACGCATCGATTGCTGACAGGGGGGTCGCTCCCTGGTACGCATTATGCACTCTGTAAGACTTGTGCATGTATGCAATTCGATGAGAATGTATCACGCTCATCTCCGTGGCGAGAATACATACTATAGGTTGAAGAGAGTGGAAACAAACGGGGAATACCTAATTCGAAAGCGACCGAGAAAAAGCGAGGCAATATTTCCTCTCCGCCTTAACAATGTTGCATCGCGAAGAAGACTCTCATATCTTTCTTTTGAAGTTTGTAAAAAGAGAGCCGAAAATACTAAGATTGTACACAATGTACGGTCTTAAATCTCCTTTTTAATTTTCGTTAAGAGATTATTTATTTGCGAGAATGCTTACATATTCCTTTTATCATTTTGGTTGCGAGAAAAATAATCACTTTGGTGTACAATTTCAATCCTCTTACCTGCAACAAAAAAGAGAAAAATAATTAGCATCAATATTTAACATGAATATCATTCGTCTTCTATACAACTACCTTAATTACCTATAACTTCTCTAATGCCAAGTGCACAAAACTGTCAATTATTGGTCAATTTTTTGGGTTTAAAAGAAAGGAACAAAACTTTTTAAAATAGGCGAAGAGATGATTAAAATGGTTCTTATCTAGAGGCACCAAACATCTGAAAACTATCCATAACTTATCTAATGCCAAGTGCATAAAACTGTCAATGCCCGAGAAAATCGCATAAATCACCGATGGAAAATTCGTGTTCCGTGTTACTGCGGAATGCTGACTACAACTATAATTAAATAACGTCTATTTAATGAAATATTCAATCATTTCATTAAATAAGAATCATGCATTTAACGGAATGTATACAAGGATTTATGCACTTGCATTTGCCTACTCGGAAAACTACTTGCAATACTGGACATTAGCTGCTAATTTTCTAAATATTTGCCTAGGATGTTGGCACGCAGGTAAGCATCGACAGAGAGGCTTAATCGTTGTGTTTGCAGCTTCCAGGTAATGATAGATCACTCTCTAGAAGGCATGCTAGGAGGTCCTTGTCGACGACAATGTCGCGCGAATCACCCAGCGGGCGACTATGAACATCAAACGGCCGCCCGTCGTCGAAATTATTATTACATACCGTGTCTTTACACGATTACTGACCAACGGTTTCCAGGTGTATGTAATGCACTCTCGAGATTAGGTCGTACCCGAGCCCTGTAGCATAAGCCACTGCGGCACACGCAATACGTCTCGACTACAACTTAATGCGAACGGCAATCTCATCTTTCGGCCCGGAACACGAAAAAGAGAGAATCTCAACGGGAGAAAACGAGAGGGATGAAGGAAGAGGAACAGAAAGACACGACGAATAAAAATGAGCCTCATCTGGCTCTCGAATCTTCCCACCAATCCTCCACCACAACTTTTAATGAGACCGACGAGCCCCTTAAATGAGAATGTAAAAAACCTAATGTCTTATTGTTCCCCTCGCTTCGCGTGATTGATAATTATTTTTGAGGAGTCCTTCGAGGCTTCTGAAATTTCTTCTTTTCTATGATATTATTGACGATGAATGAATATTTCGATATTCATTACGATTCTGCCGAATCGAAGGCTAAATGAGGTCGTCGAACGGTCTACGAAAGGTGTGGGTGGTTAAAAGCAGGCCAGACAAATTACCCCCGGTTTAATACGACAATATGCCATCAACTTTGGCCTACACGCTGACAGTTGCTATTTCATGCACCTCCCAGCCTCCTGCAGTGTTGTTGTATTCCATGTGGTGAGTTGGTGGGATGCTTGGGCAACTTGTATCCCTTGTGTTCGCGAATGATGTGCGATTGCGGTTGGTTGCATGCCTATCCTACATCTTAAGCATACTTTAATCCCATAAATTATTATTATTATTATTACACAGTCATTTCGAATCTAACGAAAACACGTGGAGATGCTGCTAAAAAACTGTTTCATTTTTATACATTCTGAAAGTGAAAAGTACATTTTCCAGATGGAAAGTACCTTTTCCAGGTGGAAAGGTCCCTTCTGACCTTGAGAACTGCTTTCTCAAGCATCAGCTCTTGAGCGAAAATTGTAATTCTAATAATACAACTCTTCCCTCGCTTGAATTGCTGCGAGGAAGTAGATACCAATTCCGATATGTTCGAAAGCATCGACTATATAGTATTACAAGCCCACTATGCCTGTAGATATAATGAAGAAAGATCGACGTGAAGGTGCCCATCATACATCAGCGTTGAATGACCTCATCGTGCATTACCTTGGTTAAATGTCTTCAAGTTATTAAGAGGAATTAAAGTTCCCTTTAGTCATAATCTACAAAGTGGAAGTCAGATTTAGGACTGAGTTGAAAGTTCGATAAGCGTAGAGAACTGAAGCAAGACGTGCAGGAGATGCATAAAATGGAAAAAGAAGAGAGGAGAAAGAGGCTAGAGTGAAAAAAAAACGAAGGAGAAGACCTCATGCGGGGAGAGCACATTACTTTGCAGGAGGCTGCGTAAGGTTCCTTTCTTCTGAACTCTCCATCATATGGTTACTTCACCGGCGGTTCAGGGTCTCTCAACTATGTTTTCACTGTACTGCGATTATGTGAGGAATGTTAAGAGGGCAGAGGCTTCTAAACTTTGTTCCGCTATGAACTTTAGTTATGCTGAAGAATTTTAAAGATGTATCCTAAATTAGAGTATATAGTTTGAAATGGAAACGAACAGCTACAAGTTACTAACAGGACAATTAGAGTTATTAGTGCTCGTTAAAAAGATGGCAAATACCAAGTGCAGAAAATTCTTAAAATTGAATTTGGATAAATTGAATTTAGATAAATTGAAGTTGAAAGTATGAGATGTAGGAATGCGAGATTCTCGAATCAAAGCTTCGCGCACGAGTGACAACTCGAAGCATTCCACGACTCTCCGGCCTTAAAAGTGGTTTGTGCTACTGCTGCTTCTTCTTGCATTCTTTTTCTTCGCCCCTTCTTCTTCCTGTCCTGTCTTGGAATCGAAAGCGCCTTACCTCGCAACCGTGACCCATTACATTTCGGCAGCACGGTAATGAGAAGGCGAAGGGCAAGAATAAAAAGAGAGTGATCAAGAAGATGCCTAACTAAGGCCTGAGAGTAATGTCTAATGTCTAAGAGTGGCTAATTCGTACACGAAATTATTTTGCAAGTTTACACAAAAATGATATTACGAAATGTTAACTAAAGGAACGAACTCTCCATTGTTCAAGTGGTATTTTCTCTTCTTGTCTTAGCATTCTGATTGAATTTAAAGTAGGGAGGTCTTCCACCTCGGACCTACCACCTTTCTTTTACACCTCCTTGAGGCCTGTGGTTTATATGCGTGAACAATGCGGCTAACCTTACCACGGGTCATAGAAGATGACTGCGTATAGGTAAGTGCTCATACACGCTTGGCAAATTACTTGACCGAGGTGACTCGAAAGAATTCGCACATCTCTCGTAAGAAGGTTCTCGCCTTGAACCTTCTCCAAGAGCTGTCACAAGTCTCTGTAACGCTATTTATCAACCTCTGCAAATTCAGACTACCTACTGCGGTCGGAGAGGTATTTCGATTAGTGGAATATGAATATGTAATTCACGTATTCAAGATTGAAGAATACTCATTACTGCTTCGAAATTTAAGCACTCAAATATTCCCTAGAGAATGTTGGCTCTCTTCTAATCTGTAGTCCCTTTCTCTCTACTGATTCTCACACTCTTTTTCCCACAGAGTAGGGTATTATCAACAAGTTTGCGACGATGAGGGGCGGTATAATTCCTATTCTTGGAGTAAGGTACAAATATATCTGTGTAAAAGGACGCGGGAGGTCGAATCTATTATCGAGCATGGTAACGAAGACGCTCGCGATGACTCTGCGATCTTCTGGACACGGTAGAGGCGTTTCAGTTTCTCCGGGGGGTACATGGGATATCAGGCTGTTCAAAGTGACGCGGACCTAAAGTATGGCCATATGGCATCGTCAATTGCCACAATGACACAAGACACTACATTTTCTAAAAAAAAAAAAAAAAAGAAAAAAAGCAAACAAACAAAGCAACAAAAACGAATGAATGCAGTTCTTTAGTTTAATTCCCAGACCAGTTCTTTTACATTTGCACAACATCCATACCCAACATCTTGGTACTGCAATTCCTGGAGTGGACTAATAAAGAAGATTGTCGATTGTATCACCTCCGAGACGTAGTGGACTGACAATTTCACTGGTCCGGACGGCAGAGTTCACCAGGCATGTAACGAACTGCCAAAGATTCAAGGATTTGATACCGTACGTTTTGGTAAATGCACCACAGAGTCTGGTTAATCTGGCACGAGGAGTTGGTGTCTCGTTATTCGGGACAAAGACGAAGACGGGGCATCTCTTCAGCCAAAATCTTAAGGTTTGGGATGGTTCGAAGACTCGACTTCGGATAGATCCCGTTAGCGTTCCTTCAGGAGAGATACAATCGGTCGTCAGACTCTTCGCAGCGTCTCTTCACCCTTTCCTCCTCCATCCACCATTTTTTGCTTGCATCTTCTGGAGACTTTGCAATAAACGAGCAATGACATAGATGCAGAAGACTTTGGCTTCTGCAACTTGCCGTCAGCGATATTCACATGCAAACGCAGTAAATAGTCCTGCGAGCACGTAGTTGGAAATAATAGCGGCTAGAGCGCTCGTGCGCCAGTAGGTGTACAAGAAACACATTCCTATATAAAACATGCTATAGGTTCCCAGATAATTATCTGTGTCCGAGCTTGGAAGACGCCTCTCTGGTGCCAGCCGTCTCTCCGTAAGACGGTAAATTCTACCCGCCGTGAACGCGAATGAATTTAGTCCCACGAAGTTTTATCCCGGATGGCCTATTTGGAACTTAGGAATCGGTTGAGACTTATAAGTACAATTAAATTATAGAAATTAATGTATAATAAGTGACGATCGCTCACATTGACATGTTAAGTAGTGGGGAATTATGCGAGGAGAAAACGAGCTGATTCGTGTGGGTAGAATCGTAATAAGAGCATAAAGACTCTTATCGCGCAGCGGGTGAAGTGGCAGTGAGAATGAGAAAAGATAGTAGGGGAGCCGTAAGCAAAGAGTCGTTCAGCTAATTTCACTTTCAGAAGTGCAGTACCCACCCGGGTGCGTTCTCATTATTTATCTGCAATTAAGAATCTTGAGGGGCATCGGTGGTGGGGCACACCTCATACCCTTCGATTCCTCGGATCCACGCAAAGATCGGTACCAATCGGTACACCAGGGTGCTGGCCGTTCGGGTGGTCTCTCTCGGATGGAGAGAAACTGAGAGAGACCACTTCTCTTTTTCACGGTGAGCCCTTGTCGTGTCCTTCGCTATCCCGAACCTTCAGCATCCAGCCCCTCTCTCTTCCCCACCTACGACCGTATCAGCGGCGACTATACGTTGCCGATGCTCTCGCCGCGTAGCTCGTTTAATGTCAAAAACATTGCGATTTTATCACCCCTTTCAATTAACTTAACAATATGCCAGATACACAACAAGAGATAGTCAATAGTTTCGCAGTCGCAAGTGCTGCAGCGCGTGGCAGCCTAATGACGGCTCGTAACCACTTCGGGGAAGTTTTGTCTGCCTCAAGCAACCAAGAACCTTTGCTCTGGAATGACGACGCGATCCTCTGTCATTGAAACGAATCTACTTTTCGGTGCACGTAATTCTGATTGTAATGTCACGGCCGTTAGATTCACGGTTCGTTGGCCCTCGTCCCTTGCCCTGTCGTTTCTTTCACTTGTGAAGAACAAAGTTTTATGATCTTTCACAAGGTTTTCGGATAGACTGAAAAATTAACAGCTCGATTGACTTAATTTCGAGCTTAACTCAATGTTAGGGCTTGTGGTGATTGCGTAAAGATGATGAATGCGAGAGTGCGTTTGCAGGACACATGCGTATGCGTGAACCAAGTTACGAAGAAGTGTATAACGTTACCCGGAGTTAATAAACCCAGGGGTCGAGCCCTGGACCGCATCTCTTCTCCTCTTCTTCCTCTGCTTTATCTCCTCTGCCGCACTACCGCCCCGTACTCTCATCTACGGACACCGACCACAGACCTCATCTCTCTTTCCTTCTCTCTCCTCCACTACAGGAATCGAGACCGCAGACACCGCCGGACCGGACACCCGCAAATTATTTTCTCTCTCAAGAGAACTCATCCCGCAGGGCCGCCACCCTTTCCGCACCCCTCTTCATCGCGATCCACCTTACCCCACCTTCTCTATGTTCGCGATGCCTTCCCAGCCCTCCCTGCTCGCTACACGCAGGAAAAGATGATTTAACGCCCATCGTCAAATTGAAAACGGGAAAAAGCATGTTTGTGATTCATTCGACGAAAAAATCAACCGAAATGCGCCTATAGAGTATCAAAAATTAAGAACTTTTAATGCTCGAAGATCAAAAGATCTCTACTGAAATTAACCGATTTGGTTGCAATTTGGTGTATCATTTTTTTGATCATTGAAGCAAAATCCGTCGATGAGAACAAAACTTTCCAACTAGAAGAATAGATACATTTTCCATTATTATGTTCCCCTATTCTACATTGTTATTTGTGCTTTTATGATTGGCTTGAATATAATTCTTCCTGTTTCATTGACCTTTCATTCATCCGACTACCACCGATTACTCACAGTCATGCTAAGAATAATTCAACCATCTCTTAACTCTCGAATGATTCCTGAGCAGCAAAGAAAAACATTCATTTCAATGCCATTTTAATTAGACTTGAAGCATTCGGATTCAAGAATTTATGCATGCCACAAGTAGCGAGCAATTAACAATTGCAAATCATTTGAGTGGGTTAAGCCTCGCACAATTTTGTCAAGCTCTATTACCCATACCAGACATTAGGTCGCTTACTGTATCTGCCATGTAAACCTATTATAATGACACATTTAATAACCACAACCAGTATCATAACCTCCTCATATAATTGGAAATAAAATATCTATGAATAAACATGGGCGTCATTAATGATTTACATATCCGCATATACTTTGTATAATATCATTGCGTGTACGCGAGCTTCGATATCGTACACCTGTTGCGTGTCTTGCATTTATGCAATAGATTCAGCCGACACTCTATTTTGCTTTGACACTTTCATCTTTGATTACTCTTTATTGAAAAAAGAAACGACATCTCGTAAATCAGTGCACATGTTACCCAGCAATGAAATATGTAGAACCAGGTATTAGTACCATGATATAGAAAGCTTTAATCTCGAAGCGAATGTAATCTCGAGCAATGTAATCCACTATTAGCATTATCCTACCAGCACTAAAATGCCATAAAATTGACATGTTTTATCAATATACAAGGAGGTCGAAATTCGCCGCTGTCAAGTCTAGAAGTTCTAATGCAGTCAAGAAAAACGGATTTGAAAGTTTTGCTGAACATATCAAACTTGACGTGTACGCAACAATGTTTTATACCTTCTGTTGAAATAGTGATAAACTCTTTCAGCTTTATTGGACATATACATTCACTGAATTGTAACCTGACACGTTGAATAAAGCTCACATATATAATCTCATTGATAGAGACTAGAACCAAAACAACAGAACATGCTTCGATTAACTATGACCAGGCTGGCCACAAGATTCAATTTTTCAATTTCCCTGACATTTCCCTGAATTTCAGACAAATTTCCCTGACAGAAAAGTATTAAAAATGCGTATAAATTTTCAATAATAATACTATTGAAATTTTTTTTTAAATTCGGTATAATATCACTTTAAATCTTTTGAAATTTAAAATCACTTCACAACATTTAATATTCGGAAAAATCCCTCGAATTTACAACAACTTTTGAAAAGATCTCTTAAAATTCATTGAAATTTCTTGAAATTCCTATAAACATCTTAAAATTCCACGAAATCCCTTCAAATTTTTTAATATTTCATGAGATCCCTTCAATTTTCACTAATCTTTTTAAAATTCCTCAAAATCCTTTAAAATTTCCGTAATCCTTCAAAATGCCATAAAACATTTTCAGAATCTCGTGAAATATTTTTTAATTCCAGGAGAAATTTTAAAATCTCTTATAATGCATCAAAATTTCTTTAAATTATTGGAAACCTATTGAAATCCCTTAAAATTCGCTGAAATCTTTTGAACTTCCTAAAAACATCATTAAATATCTTAAAATTCCACTACAATATTTAAAATTCCATGAAATCGTTTACAATTATTTTAAAAAATCATTTACAAATCATCAAAATCTCGTGAAATTCTTTAAAATTCCCTAAAGTGCATTAAAATCTCTAAAAAAAAAATCTTGAAATCAAAAATCTCACAAAATCTTTTAAGAATCAAAAATGGCTTGAAATTTTTTAATATTCTATGAGAACTATTAAAATTCCTTAAAATCACTTTTAAAATGTAAAAATTACTTACAATTTTTACAAGCTTCTTAAAACTCTTTAGAATTCCACGAAAAACTTTAAAATCCCTTAAAGATAAACTACGTACAGATTTCTTAAAATTCTTGGGTCTCTTGAAATTCCTTAAACTTCTACAAAATCTTTTATAAATCATAAAAATTTTGTGAAATCCTTTAAAATTCCACGAGGAAAATTTAAATTTTTTAAAATCACTTTAAAATAATTAAAATTTCTTAAAATTCTTACATGCCTTTTAAAATCCTTTTAAATTCCACGAGAATATTTATAATCCCTTAAAATCTCTCTAAAATATTACAAGTTTCATAAAGTCCTTTATAATTCCACGAAAAACTTTTAAATTCCTCAAAATACATAAAAAACACTTATAATGTTTTCAAAATTCCCTAAAATTCCACAAAATCTTTAGAAAACCATGAAAATCTCGTGAAATCCTTTAAAATTTCTCAAGGAACTTTAAAATTCATTAAAATTCTTTGAATTCCTTAAACTTCCTTAAAAATCTCTTAAAATTTTATGAAGTCCTTTTAAAATTCAACAAAATCTTTTAAATATTATACAAATCTCTTGTAATCACTTAAAACTTCTAAAAACCTCTTAAAATCCTTTAAAATTATTGAAGATGTCTTGAAATCATTAGAAACCTAGGGAATCTCAAAGAATACCTGGAAATTATTTATAATCCTTCGAAATCTTTGGATAGTTTCTAAAATTTGTTAAATAAATTATTAAAAGTCACATATGTAATGCGACAAAAATAACATAGTTAACATAAATGTGAATTTTTATTTTCTCTGACAACTACTCGCATTTCCCTGACATTTCCCTGACTTTCCTGACATTTCCCTGACTTCCCTGACATGTGGCCACCCTGTATGTAGAACCAGCAGCATGAGACTATACAGATGCAATTTATCATATCTTTACGAAAAATGCAAGAATGTAGGACTCCTATTAAATAGGATGCATTTAAATAGGATCCTATTAAAGTATCATACAAGTCAGTTTCCGGCTACGGTCAAAGAAAGTAGTATCAAGGTCAACGATTGAGGTATCGAGGTTCCGGAGTCCTTAAATGCCGGGGGCTGCGAAAGGCGCGTTTGAAGGTGAAGCAGGTTGAACAGAAGGAGTAGGCATACACGTACGTATATATAAGAGTAAGTGCGAGACCTGGGACTCTTGGAATGATCGGCAGTGCGTAACATGAGGGAGCGATCGGTGCTGCATGGTTGCGGACGCGAAACAACGCACTCTCTCACGCGCTTACGCAAGTTTTCCACTAATCGAGGAATCGAATCTTGCAGCCTTTTGACCAGCTAAACACTCAGCTAAACCGTGTTACAGACGGTTTGAGGGTCTGTGTTGCGGCAAGAAACGAGTCTCAAAAGCTGTAGGCGCGAGGCGCTTGCACCGCACGGACAATTTAACGCGATTATGTTATGCGATTCTAAGTGGCTCCCCCAAGCGAAAGATCGTTTCGCGCCGCCAACAATGAGCAGAACCACACACAGTTTACGTTAGCAATTTCACATCGTTTTCCATGTTTTCGTACGTCCAAGAGGCAATTCGAAATAAATGAATGTGAAGTGCAACAGGGATTAGTGCTAGATGGAACTTTTATTCTCACTTCCGACTGGTCCAGCGCCGAATGCAGGACTACATGCACATTTCATTTGAGACAAATGAAGGCTATTAGGCTGCTCGCGTTCCGACTATATTTTTCCTCGCTTTGATACCTGCGACATTTATTCGTCGTTAAAGAGGATTTATCGTTGTCTCAGGCGCGTTCTCTCACACGTCCCTCGACCTAAGTCTTTTCTCGCGCCGCATTCGTACTCACATGCACAGAACCTCTGGGCATATGCCCTCACGTATATATAATTGCTGTAAATTTCAAGCGTCGCATTTTATCTTGAATATTAATTGAATCGGGTCTCGTGCGTACCGCCAAAGGTTTGCTTCTGTCTACGCGTAATATCCTACTGCGCTCGATGACAAGAAGGATGAAATGCACAATCATACGTCCCAATTTACACACCTTGCGCTAAACAATGCCGCATAAACGATCTCCTTCGAAAAAATCCTAATTGTGCATTAACTATATCTATTGTCTTCGTTTATCTCTCGCAAACACATTTGCGGTGGATGCGTACTTTACGTGCCGTACCTTGCAGTACATTACCCCCTCGCTCGTAACTGAAAGCTTTAAGTTTCACGATAAAAATTGCGACCAACCAATAAATCACGCTCTATCACTTTAGCTTTCTATGTGGTTACTCGTCCTCCTTCATCGACCAGGAATTATTTTCACGCGAACTCTCTGGCTAACCACAATTCAAAAATGTCGAGCCATGTGTGTACATGAAATAGTTATGCATTATTTACTAATGTGCCTAAATTCCAACATCTGCAGAGAAATTCTATATGCGAAAAACATTCGCGGATATGCGTGGACGGATGAAGAAGGGAAACGGATACGGGAGGAGAGAATGAGCACTGGGGGTCTTTGGAACCCCCCGCGGCGAGAAGCTATCGCGGTTACATGCATTTTTCTCAAGTAATAACTTGTAACGCCTAGAGAGAGAGAGAGGATGATGAAGGGAGATGGTGGAAGGAAAGAGAGAGATACGATTGATAGATCGTCCAACATTCGATTTTCCCTGTAAGAGGCTCGCACGTATATCTCGTTGCGCGCGTGCAATTTGCTTCCCGCGCTAAGACACGACTATTCGCGAGTTAACGGCGATCTATGAGCACGATCGATTCCAGGAATTTTCATTTTTCTCCATCCAGTCGCAGAAAGTGCGTGCAAATATTTCCTGAATTTGTGCGTGTCGATTAATTACGAGGTAATGAAAAGGTCGCGCCAAATCTCATCGGGTTTGATTCAACTATTCATGTTTAGATGCAAACATAATCGTTAAAATGAAATTTTTAGATAGGAGAGTAGATAACATAACTTTTGCTCAAATTTGGTAACCAGCTGATTATTAATGTAGCCGTGTGACCAAATCATTTTAATGGGTCATCATGCATATGCCAAATATGACACGACAGCCAAATTTTAAATCAAAGGAAATCGAATGAGAATAGATATTAGAAAATGAGAAATAATCAAGTCAAAATAAAATTTAATAATGATAGATAAACATTGAAATCAGCTGATATGCGAATGTAAATAAGGTAATTGAGAGAGAGATCAAATTCAATAATAATATTCACAACAAATAATGAGACAAGCAATACAAATTAGTAAAAAATCAAACCGTTATAGGAAGAATCACACCTTAAATCGATAGCAGAGAATAATATCATCTAACATTATAGAAGAATTTTGAATAAAGCGCGTTACAATAAAATTAGATTATCGACATTAAAATGATCCGAGATCAAATCTCATAAACCAAAAATAATAAGCACACACAAAAATAACATACATAAAATCAAATCATCCAATAAAAATGTGTCAAGACGACAGCTTCATGAGGAGCATTTTGTCCAGTGCAATACTTGACAATACCTTGGCAAATCAATAAAGAAGTGACAGATGGACGTCGACGAATGACCAAAAATGGGAGTCGATGACAGAATATCGTCAAGCCCTCACGGCAAATCAAAAAAGGCACCCAATCACGTTCATGACGTCTCAAGACAGCTCACTCTCCTCATTGGAATTGATAAATAAATCAGTACAATAAACAACGCCACCCTAAACAAAATGAAAAACACACACTTTCTTTAACACATCCTATCACTTTTTGAATATTAGAACAAAATAAAAACGAAATCCGAAAGCTCACCTCTAGGCTTACATTGGCTGGCCTACACTGTTAGAAATATCTTGAAAATTCAACAATTTTTCACTTACTGTGATTGAAAATTCAATTACTTCTGATTAAAAATTCAACTATTTTGTTGAAAATTCAACTATTTTGTTGAAAATTCAACTATTTTTAATTGAATATTCAACTATTTTTAATTGAATATTCAACTATTTTTAATTGAATATTCAACTATTTTGTTGAAAATTCAACTATTTGTTATTTAAAATTCATTCAGCTACGGTAATTGTATAAAACTTCAACTAAAGT
>CAJFCP010000169.1:269659-283454 GCA_904066005.1 Synergus itoensis | reverse complement strand
TTGAAGTTTTTTTTAACAGTGTAAGCATGACGTTGATAGCTTTTGCTCCATATTGACGGCTCGACCGATCAAATAAAAGAGATCGATCTCTTATCGCGCATTGTCTTGCCAAGCTCAATTTCCCCTACTCTCTAACTTTCGAATTTAAAGTGATAGGCTACGCAAATCTACGCCACACTCATTCAAATTTAATTTACAATACCAGGGATCACAGTCTCTATTCTTTATAAAATAGAGGAATAGAGGACTTTTTTTTCAAAAATAGAGGACTTTTTTCCAAAAATAGAGGACCTTTGAAAGACGTTTTTTTAAATGAAGGATAGTATGTGAATCAAGGTTAATAAAAATTGTATTACAATACTTTTATTGTTTTAACAATACTAAAGATTTAATTAACATCAGTTGTAGCTTAACAGTTTACAGCCATTTCATAAATTATGAAAATTTTGGAATTTACGACTTTACAATGAAAAACATATTATTACTAGAAATTAATAGTCTTTTCCAAATTTTAACAGCACATTACGGCTTCATAATTTATTAAATTAGTATCACATTCCATTGAACACTGAAAAAAATATTAGATTACTGTAAATTACCAAGTAATGGTATACTTTTTTATTCCAAACTTATATTTTATTCCAAACTTATACTTTTTTATTTGTTCAATTTTTCATTTTGGTGTAAAAATTAAAATTTTATTTTTTAATTTCAAGTTTTTGGCTAAAAATAGAGGAAATAGAGGAAAATTTTCCAAAATAGAAGAAATAGAGGAAAATTTTCAAAATAGAGAAAATAGAGGAAATAGAGGACCGGCTGTGATCCCTGCAATACCCGCGAAATACAAATACATGTCACAGCCGCTTATGCAGTCGCCATTGTTATTGCCACGTGGCCAACTCTGCGATTCAAAAACAGGTGGCTGAAGAATTTATACAATCATTTAGTAATTAAAGTGTTTATCGAATTCGAATCGGAGGCTCGCTCGTTAAAGTGGCGCGGCCATAATCGTACCTTTACTGGTACAGCCCGTGAAGTATAACTACGAATGAGTGCGACGAAGATATTTCGGGGTGACGCGACGAAATATCCGTGGAACGCGTTGGTAAAAACGCCTTGCCCTTCGCACGAATGCCGCGGGCTTTTGAAACACGTCTTAAGGGTCCGATCCAAGAGTGTTTACCTGTCCCTTCTCGACTTGTGTACTGAGAGTTGCTCCTCACACACTGATGAATGCACCAGGTTGTCACGGTACCAATCTTTCAGACAAAAAGAGTTGCAGTTTCGGAAAGAAAGAAAGAGGAAAAGATGATCAAGTTTCTAGCATTCCAGACCTTAGCCATCAGCTTTGAATCGAAAGAGGGAGCAGTTCAATATAATTACACCAGTCTTTCTCGCTCTCCAAGAAGGCTTTGTATAAACACGAACTTGCTCTAATTAAAGCAAATCAAAACATAGTCCTCGCACCTGAGAGCAGCAAACAAATCGACACAGCGTTCGTTGCCGCCTGCAAGTTATACGCTGCAAGTTGTACGCTGCAAGCTACCTACCAACCTGCCTACATGATAGACATGGTTGGTTGGCACACATTAATAAACAGCACACGTTCCCCACTCTGAGTTCTCGCAGCTTCAGTATAGATTGCATTCAGAGGAGATAGATGCAAGACCAGCTCTACTAATTGCATCAGCATACCAGTTTGCCATATCAAACTGCACCTGTGTTGGCTCCGAACATGACCAGTTTGCCACATTGCTCGGGGTGAAAGAAAAATCGATCTTAAAAGCTTAATAATCCATTGAAGATGTTATGATTTTCATTTAAAGGAATTTCTTTAAATTAGCAATAAATCAATAGTGTGTATTTCTTTTTTCTCAAAAATCTCCTGATAAAGGGTACGAGGATAATTTCAATCCAAGGGGGGTTTCAGGTAATCTGCCGAAAAATCTAAACAATTATGTTTAATAAAAACTAGAAGAAAGGATTAGAAATTAAAGCAGGTGAGATGATTGGGTGTAGCTCTAGAGCAGTATCAGATAAAAGAGCTCACCAGATTCACTGTATTGCATTAGAGAACATCTATGAGACTGATGTACTCGATAGCTTACGTTAGCTGTCAATCTTGGTGATGAATAATTTATTATCTTCCTCTCAATGAGTATATTTGTCTTCTTGTGACATTTATTGTTTTTTACTCAATAGGACTCTTGACTTTTTTCCTGTCACTCCTCCTCCTTCTTTTGTAATCGTATAAAATTGTTAACTCAGAGCTTACAACTTTCTTGGAGTGAAGATGTCACATATCGAGCTCGCCAAAGCAGAGATTTATGGATTGTTATGAAAAGTTGAATGGTTTCCGCGCCACAGGTAATCTCTCAACACATCCCTAGCGCATACACTCAATCTATTATAATTTATGAAACTCGTTTCATATTAATTAATGCATAAATATTTATGAAGTTGAAATTAAGACTTAAAGATATGAATTCTTAGATTGTTTTCGTACGTTCAAAATATCTACCGAGTTACAAATGGAACTGAATATATTTATTCGGGAAGTTGATTCTTTCAGTCACCTACGCAAAAATGAAGGCTCTGTTGTTGGTCTCAGAAGAAAAATAAGGATTGTATTATAATAATCATCTGAGTTGAATCCCACTCTCATTGGGTCGCCAGCGACTGCTGGTCGCAATTATCGATACGATCGCGTCGCGTTGTGCAGTCCCTCCTCGTTCAACCGACGACAGAGGAGGGTCGATATCGTCCCAGAAATCACGACACTCAATGTCCCTAAGCTCAAGAGAGTAGGTACATGTGCTGACTTTCGGTCCTGCGGCCATGCCAATCCAATTTGAAATACGCGAATGAGACAACCGGTCCTCTCTCTTCTCTCGCGGCCTATTCTTCATGAGAGTACAAGCCCCAAAAGTACATCTGATTCTAATACCCTTCGTATTCGGCTGATGTTACACGAGCGCTGGGATTCGCTGATTTGCGGGTCTCCGAAAGAAACGGGTTTCCGGTCGAACCGAAATAAAAATTCGCGAGAAATGTCTTTCCCGACCGGTTTTGAGAGCCCGATTCGAAAACGTATGGCTACATGGTTTTTTTTATCGGGAAGCCATTCACCGGGTGGATAATAGAAAAATACTATTGCACTCATAATGCGGACTTCACATTCTTTCGACTGTGTTTTAATCTCGGCTTTAATGTTTCTTTTGAAACCGAGATTTAACAACACCTTTGACCAACGTATGAAGCAACTCGGGAAATAAAATCTCCATAGCCAGGAGGCTTTTGGACGAAAAGAGTAAAATTGCAGGGTGCGCTCTTGTACTTTCGCGAGTGTTTTCAGCTTCTAGTCATAGAGAGTGCGCCGTACCCAGAGGCTTAAAATGGTCCTTAAGGTACTCGAGGCAGTCTCTCTCCTTCGCTCTCTTCCATTCCTATCATCATTGCAAGCTTCCCTCTCTTTCCATCGCGCGCGCCACATGAGAGTTATGCACCTCAGGTGCATAGGGTTCTTGGTAAACCGGAATGCAGATAACTACAGACTACGCGTCTCGTGCTTTCGTTTGTACTATTTTTCGATCGGCCATTGCCATATATATACCAGCATCCTGCCATCGAAGTTCACTTTCTAAACCACTGTCGTCTCTCAAACGGAAAGACAGTATGACATTAAAAAATGGGCAAAGGGAAGAAGAACGGTAGTAAATGGATGCAAAAGAGGGGAAAAGTGTATGAATCTCACGTCAAGAGCGATAATTGATGATCGATATGCTGGGATGATATGAGAATTTCATCATTCGATCGCGACACATTAACCCATATAAAACTTTCAACATTTATTTACTAAACATTTATTCGCTAAACATTTATTTGCTGAACATTTATGGACCAAAGATTTACGCAATAAGCCACTAAATTCCTTGAAAATCACGGCTACTGCAAACGCTGTGCTTCAGATTTGAGTAGGTCACCTGGTGCATCCCCTAAGGCAGGGAAAGATAAACGCGTCGTTTATATGCTGCAGCACGTATAGTTAAACAGAGGAAAGAAAGAGTTTCGCCTCGTTACAGGATATAATAATCCTAACACTTGGAAAATTCTGCCCGACATTCTCGAACCCTCGTTAACGCCTCTATATAGTCAAGACAGCAAAAAAAAACTCAGCTACCTCTCGCAGCTCACAATTTCGAACGCAATATAAAATCATTTTTAAGCACAAGCACCACTTCAGATTTCACGTATTGTAAAATTGCCATATTTCCTTTGTGGAGGAGACTTTGCCGAACTCCACATTGTATGCAGTTTGTACACAAGCGATTTCTTTGAAGCGGACGTATGCTCTCAAGAGTGGACTCTTAATTATGCATTCGACGAATAAGCGAATACCTGACTGCTCGAGGGGCAAGATTTGCGCGAACATATTTCTCTTCGTCGAGTGCCTGAACCCTGTGTCACTCGTTGGTCTTCTCTATCTTTCTTACCAGCATTTTCTGAATCTTCCTCTCGCCTGAGCATACGGAGGCGAGAGGAAGCTCTGCTCATAGAGAGGAAGAGGGGAATATGCGAAACAAGAAACAGAATCAGAGAAAAGACGATGCAGAAAAAAATCGAGAGGAAAGTTTGTCAGGTCTCGTTTATTCGCGCAAACAAATAAGTGAGGTTTGTTTGTACATAGCACTCAGTGTCACCGGCGCTAAGCCGCCGCCTGCAGACTGTACACCATACATGCACTCATGTCTTCAACGCACACGCGCCTTTGCGAATTCCCAAGATTTCGGTACCTCGAATTTTTTATCTTTAGCGAATTTTTTATCTTTAGCGCATTTTTCGCAAATATAGTCAATCCCTTGTCAAAATACAGCCGGTCGCTTTTTGGCTTCAAAGAACGCGACGACAAGTCGTATGCATAAAATGGTTCAACGACCCCGAGAGCCGAAACGCGAAATGTATTATTTAAGCTGAAAGTATAGACACAAGGCTATTCCACGAAACTCATGCATGTTTATGCACAAGACTTGTTTTCTCTTATGTGTGGAGGTGGGATTCAATATAATAATTCGATTAATCATAATTTTTTTCGAGAAGGTGACAGGTGTGCGATATGTTGACTAGAGATGTTGGCGTTAATTGAATGATCTTGTAGAACGAGTTCGATGACTAATGAAATCTATTTTGATTTTTTTTTAAGTGGAATATTTCCGAACTATTTCAACGGAATTGTACGAAAGTCCAATTGTAACAAGAATGAAAAAATATGAATGCAAGATTCCTCGGCGAAACAAAGATTGAAAACCGTATGTAAAACACGCGAAGGAAAAAAAAAGTGACATATTAAAACTACAAGAGCGAAAAGCAAGAGAGAGTTGAGCGAGATATTAATGGCAAAAAGAAATGTGAAAGGCAAAATAGGACGAGAAAAAAGGAGAGGACCATCTCGATTCACGTAGTGGTTGGTTTGTGCTCAACAGTTCGATTGAGTGTGCGTGCATGCGTGCATCACCGAATCATGGCTGGGTATAACGCGTTGTGATTTATATTCGCGCCTCACATCGCTTTGTGAGGGCTGCATACGTTCGAATACGTCACTACTTCGGTCAATGTGCGGGACGTCTTTTCGCTCGATCGGTGTTGTGACGTTTGGACCCCTATTATGCATAATATTCATCGAAAATATTTCCGTCGTTTTTAATAATCATAAAAAGACAAGTTCGAACCGTGTCGCGTCTGTGAAAGCGTATCCCATTCCCGAAACTCTTGAATAGTGACATGAATCTCCATGTTATGAACCCAACTCATTAAGGATGACACGCGTGTTAAAAATGTAAAATGTACAAACTTTGACAATTCGTTCTTGCCCTCAGACATCTTTCGCAAACTTGTTACGCACATTAAGGTCTTTATACTTGAATGGAGAAGAGACTGAAGGAACATTTTACTTTTAGGCTTAATTATTATGAAAATGCGTGTTACATGTCTTTCTAAGCATACCACACAGAAGAACAAATAGAAGCAAATAAAAGATCAACAGTCAATAAGAAATGCAAACACCACGAAATTTAAAGTCAAGAACAGCAACACAATAAAGAAAAGATTTTAATAAAGATTTAAATATTGCAGATAATTACAGAACGCGTGCACGCCTTTCTAAGTAGACTCGCTGAAAGTAATTGGCAACTCGATACCGGTTTGTTTCTCCAACCGCAGATGATTTAGCGCGGAGGCTGCAAATTTATGAAAAGCAAGAAAGGTGGAAACATCTAATGGTGCTTGGCTAGAGGAGGATAGATCCCTCGAAATGATCGCGTGCTCGAGAATGTCGTTGCATGTTTAGCGAGTCCCTCCACAATTACAGAACAGCGGCAGCGGATGCAGACGCCCACGTTCCTAGATATGTGTATATGCCTACTGGCTCCTCTCGCATTAGTTTCTGCCCGTGACTCTTCTACCCAAAGATGGAGAGCGAGCTAAAAAAATGTCTGACTGCAGAGTGTGAGAGGGAAAGAAAGACAGAGCGAAGAGGGCCAAGAGTCGAATTATCAGAACGCGTCTAGCCCCAGGAAATAAGATCTCCGAGTAGCAATGCAATGCTCCGAATATTCCCCAAATCACTGGCCAACTCGGAATCGAGAGACACGCAATGGGCATCCCTATAATAAAGTTCGAAAAAAGCCCGGACTAAGAAGAAACTGAAGGGAAGAAAAGAGCAGAGAGCAGAAAAGATAGATTTCGAACGAGAGCTGGGAACCGGGATTGGTTTTGTTGGCGAAATGACACGGTCGAAAATTACATAGGACCGCGGCTCGCCTAGATAATCGGGGTGTAGGTGCCGGGACAAAGGAAATATCATCCTCCGGGCTAGCTATACGCAATCATTCCGATATTCTTGTCTGTCTGCGACTCTTCTCTACGTAACTTTACTGCTCTTTCCTAACAATATACCCTACACAGTATATATCTATAGATTTTATATGGTACTCTATAGGCCTCGATTCTATATATAAACTTACAAGGATACTTTGTAGGTTTTGCAGCGCCGCCAACCGTTGCCTGATTACGATGTGTGAGAGGATCGCTTTAATGTGCCTTTGCAAATCGACGAGTCCAGTCTGCCCCAGGCTTTCCTTTAACGCAAATGAGAGAACCGAAACGGGTATGAAGCACTGAAATCGAGAAGTCTGCAGCTGCGGGTCAGTCGGAAATATTGAAAAGGGCAATTCTTGATTTGGTATTGTTTGAGAGTGACGCATTCTGCCACGCAACAGAATATCTAAAAATATTGCGCAAAAGTACGTGAATAAAAAAGTACGTACTCCACAGTGACGTTAAGGAGGATGTCCGGCGATCAAATCATACAACAAAGCCCAAGAGCCGAAGCGTAACCGGAAATCTTCGTAGAAGCGATTAGTGCGCCCAAATAATTTGTGAGAGGAGGAAGTGCGAAAATAATAATCTATCTTCCTAATATTCTGATTTTATTCCTGTTTGAATTCCGCAGCACGGTCGAATTCAAAAGCAATCTGAAAGAAAGATCGAAATATTCATCCCCGCGGTATAAACGGGTGGCGTCCGCAGTTGCCCTATTCCTCTTTACCAGTGGCCTTAGACCGCCTCTCATCTCTCTTTCTCTCATTTCCTTCAAGGCAGACTTTCTCGTTTCTCGCTGCCGAGATACGCCTTTCCTCTCGCTCTTTTGCACTCTCACTACCTAGATATCTCCCTCTACCTTTTCCCTTTACCGCACGATCCGTGTCTGACGGTCTTGTCCTCTCCTTTTCTACTGCATCTGCAGGCAATTCGAAGCGAGCTGCCGCACCGCTGGATCGCAAGCATGGCATACCGCTGCACCACGAAGCCCAGTCATTTCGAAAAATACCCGACGAAATGATTCGACCGCTATTACGACGACCCGGTCTTTCCCTCTCAACACCCGATCATAATTTCGACTCTTCCCGCTTCTTCTCCTTCGTTAGAGCCGAAATCAATCGAGATTTCGTGGAAGGCCAAGCGAAGTCCAGGATCCACCACCTTAAATGAATCCAGGAAGTTTGCCGTTCAAATGATAAGTTTTGAAAAACTTTTACAAATTCTGAGCACGTGAAACTTAAAAATCCAAGCAGCATCTCTGCCCTTGGATCAAGACTAATGGAAGAAAAAGTCTTATGCAGCGAATAGTTTCGCTATCTCGGATTCCAAGAAAGAGTCGGTTAGGCGAATTGTTCCCCTGACTCTCTTTGTCATCGTTCACGTTCTCGTCGTTCGTTTCGCAAATCTTTTCGGTCCATCTTGCCTCGCGGACAGGAATCAGAGATGGACCACGTAGGGAAGAATGAGCAAAGAGGAAAGGACGACGAGGCCGGCGGTCTCAAGCAAGGGGCATGGTTAGGGCAGAGGCAGGGGGGGCAGGGGGCCAAAAGAGGACCAGCAACTTTTGGGGAGGGGTAAGGTGGAGGCGTTCACCCCGGTAGAGAGTTGGCAGGACAACCACCGGACAGATACAGATATGCTAATACCCGAGTCGTTTACACGTGATATATAGCCGGACTGACGGACACACTGCGGGGCTACGAGCCGATCTCGTGGGTTCCTTTTCTCGTATGTACATACACACGCCTTCGTAACGCCGCCGATCAAGCCACCCTCACGAAATCACGGGAGCATCGTGTCGGCAGCAGGGGGATCCTGATCCAGGACCAGATTCAATTTGCTTGGCTGCTCGTTAAAAGTCCTGCGTGAAACTCTGCAACGTTGGTGATCGCCTAAAACTAAAGGTGTGCCTTTCAATTTTTCCTGACGCCAAGCAGACGGCTGATGGTTTATTAAACGAGGAATGAAGCATCTGTGAAGAACAACGTAGAAAAAGAAGAAAGAACATGCAATGGAAGAAGTACATCATGCTCGGGACGAAAGGTTCGAACCGAACCGAAGCGCTCTACGATTTTCGCAGATTGGGAACAAAAGTTTCGAGAATCCGAGTCGTATTTCGTGTCTCACGTCCCAGGAAACATCTTTTTCAGTTCCCGTTGCATGTTTCGCACTTTCGGAGTCAGAATTCGTGTATTCCATCTGTTCGGTATAATAAAAAAAATCATTACCAGTTCTCGGGGAGAATGTAAAGTGTACGAAAAATGGGGTAAAGTCGAGTTCCTTGAGTTGGGAAGAAAGAAAAAGAATAAAGAGGATGAGGATCAGTTGCACTCGGTCAGTTTACGGGATGGAATGAGTTTTTGAATTTGAGAAAGACACGCCATGTTCAGGGCGATTTCGAGGGGCAGGGCATAATCACTGCAATTACCTTACTGGCACGGGATCGCTTTTGAGAAAAAGGAGTCGATGAGGACGAAGATGCAACAATGATGCAGAAAAACCTGAAGGTGGATACACGATTGACCTGACGATGGACGTCATCGATAATTAGAAAAAAGCTAAAATGCTGCATCATTTAAAAAGAAATTTTTTGCTTTGTATCTTTTGGAGATGCAATTATATTCATGCATATTTCTGCTATGCTAATACAGTCCTACATAACACGTTTTGAGCAACTCGTACCTTTCCTTTTCCGTTCCGCAGTCTGCTTGGTGTCAGGTGACTTGTCGCGGAACTTAATACCTATTTACCAATCTCTTTATCTCCCTTTCTCTCTCGCAAGCTTTCCTTTTTCCGCTAGATCTCCTTTATAAAGACTGCATCCTCGAAATCGCGGCATCATCAGAGAACTTGCGGGAAAGAGAAGCAAGCAAAAAAAGAAGGATAGATGAGTGAGAAGAAGGAGAAAATCGCGTTCGAGGAGACCTGTATCGACGACTCGTAAGTAGGTAGGTTTTACGATGATCTTGCCAAGCCATCGCTCGCATAAACCCGGCAGAACGATAAGCCGTCGTCGCTCGCTGATTCCTTGAAGGAGTCAAGGTAGATTGAAAAAGAGAGGAGAAATCGAAGAGCAACCTTCCTTTCTTTCTCGCTCACGAAAACTCTCGACTCGAGGTTGCAGTCGTCCAACAAAAAGCCGAAAGTGTTGTCCTCTGTATTTAATTTTGCGGTCGCGTCATTCTCGCGAAAGATACTGAAGATCACCCGCGATCGTCGATCGAGTGGCAGGTATTCGTAACGGTTGCGCGTACCGGAGGATAAAGAAGATGAAGCAGAGGATGAGCCAGAAAGAAGAGGATCTAGGAGTAAGAAAGAGAGTCTCGCTCAAACAGAACAAACTCGTAAAACTCCTTAACGATCCATAATTTTACAACGTTCTATAATAACCATCCTGCAGTCCAAGGCCCTGGATAGGATTCTTCAAGGATGAGATTCTAGAATCTTGCAGATCTGCCAACAAACCAAAGCGAATAATCTACCAGGGACCATTTCGGAAATATCATCCGTCATCTTTCGCTTATTATTTACGAGCACTCGAAATAAACTAGATAGGTCTTTTACTCCTAGCATATAAAGAAATGTAGATGAGGCGCGTGTGCCTGTGGTCAAAATCCAGGAAGAGGTAAAGAGTTTGTCGACCCCTTTCAACCTTCACTTCTATTCATCGTATTATATTCTACACACAATTCTCAAACCGCTTTTTCACTTTTCTCGAGTTGTATCCTGCGTTAATCGAAATTAGATGAAATTCCTAAGAAGTCGTCCAAATCTCATTAACATTGAAGTCACCTTCTGAATTGAAGTTTATTCCAAATTTGGATAACTTTGTTCAAGTGCATCAGGTGGATAAGCAGCCCGCAAAAGAAGTCATCAGATCTCCATCTGTCATCTAAATGCCATTAACTAAATTGGCCTTCTTTTTTGAAAAAATTGTCGTCCAATTCCGAGACTCGCGTGCGAAAAACTCCACTTTCCGTATTTCTGTAATCAGCTCTTGTTGACTTTACCAAGCATACTTATTTTATAGCGGAAGAGTCCCCCTAACTGCATTTCGAAAAAACTGTGCAAATCTCCTGCTAAGTGGCGCGAAATGCGATTTTAATGGCGCTCAAATTGGCCCAGGAAATCTGAATCAGCACCCAGACATGTTTTTTTTTTAGCGACAAACATTGCATTTTAAAGTCGATTTATCGTTTACCGAAATATCCTAACGAGAAAATTATCAAGATACACGCGAGGAAGTTTAGCCTCCATTTATTTCAATTTCCGTGCGTTTATTTGACTTGTGGAATTGTCGATAATCTTCTCTTATCCAAAATTTACGAGTCTATAACAATAAACTCTAATAACTCACAATGTAACTATCCACGAAGATATTAATATTCAAATGCTTGTCTACCTTCCATTCATCAATCATTATTAAATCCTACACTAAAAAGTTCGTGTATTATGTCTCCATACGTAATTCAATAAAATTCCAGTCAGTCTCTCGTAATTCAAGACACATTCACGCGATTTACGAATCTCGTTTGCAAAACATTTCTTATCTTCATTGAGTAGAAAAGAAATGATTCGAGCTATCATGTAAGGAGTATATCGTCATCGACGTCTCTCGTCTACCTACGCAGATTCAAAGAGGGAGAGGGACAGAGAGGAATATAAAAGACGATCTGTCGAGAAGATTTAATACAATCAAGTTTGCTACGATTAGCTTCATTAAAAGTTCGAATTCTTCTACAAAAAAGATGTAAACTGCAGATTTTTAACTAGAATGTCATACACGCGCCTTTGTCAATAATTTATGTTTATTATAATTTTTCATTATAGTCTCATAAACAATCCTGTCATAAAATCTACTTTTATAAAGTGAGCAGTTGGCAGGTCTGATCTCGATTCTAAAGTACAGGAACTTTGAAATTCCCTAAAATACATTAAAATCTCTAAATAAAAATTCTTGGAAACAAAAACCTCACAAAATCCTTTAAAGATCAAAAATAATTTTTGAAAATTTTTCTAATTCCACAAGGAATATTTAAAATCCTTAAAATCATTTTAAAAATGTCAAAATTTCTTTAAATTTTTACAAGCTTTTTAAAATCTTTTAAAATTCCACAAGGAACTTTAAAATTCCTTAAAATTCTTTAAATTCCACTAAATCTTTTAAATATTATACAAATCTCTTGTAATCCCTTTAAATTCCTAGAATCTTCTTAAAATCTTTTAAAATTATTGAAAATCTCTTGAAATCATTAGAAACCCAAAGAATTTCAAAAAATGCCTGGAAATTCTATACAATCCTTCGAAATATGTACTTGGAAAGTTTTCAAAATCTGTTAAATAAACTATAAAATCTATATATGCAATACGACAAAAATAATATAGCATAAATGTCAATTTCTATTTTCCCTGACAACTGCTCGCATTTCCCTGACAAATTTTTTTTTCCCTGACATTTCCCTGACTTCCTTGACATGTAGCCACCCTTTGATATGGCTTCAGATTTCAAGGTCACGAGAATCTATTTTCGATATAATAATTCATTATATCGAACTTCTATTTAATTATTAACTGTTGATGAAAACTGAAAATGACACTTTTTTCTCTCTCCGAGTTTTGGAGACTTGAATGCGCGGAGAGGAAAAGTCAGCATTGACTCCTTCGAATAAACGATAGGAGTGGTGACAGAAGACGAGGGAAGTAGAGGGAAAGACTCAGAAAGAGCGAAGCATGTAAGGAGAGAGAGACTCGGGATTGAACCGTAAAATGAGAAACAATTAAGCTTTTATAGAGTTACAATCCAAGAGGCAGCAAGATGCCGTTCCCTCTTGGTCTTCACAGCGGTCTGTTACAACTTGTTACAACCCTCAAGGTCGAGAATGTGCGGGAGAAAGAGAAAAGGAGGAAGGGATATCCGATAGCTGCATAGATTTTTACGCGGTCACCCGTATGCGTGCAATCGTGAAGCAAGTACACCCATTCTCGAATACCAATACTATTCTTATTACGACCACATGCGAATTCAAACTGGTATTGGTACCAGTGATGCTGCAATACTAGTCTCCATGAGCGTGACGAACTACTCTCTATCTCGTTCCTCTTTATCCCTTTTTCATCGTCTCGCGATTACCCATCGATCTCACATTATCCTTCCCGCGTTTCTCGCATTTCGTGCTTAACCAATAATGTCGGGCGGTATTTTTCATATATGAGAAATAAGCTCTTTCAACAATTTGCGGGACAAGATATTTTTTGCACTCGTGCCTAAGATCGTCATAACTTTAAGCTCACCCTCATGAAGAAAATGTCTTCGAAGAAAATGTCGAAGAAATCTCGAGATATGAAAGTCGGCTTACCTGAAACAAAAAGAAAAGCAAAGTTATGATATCTTATCTTAAAAAATTAGTGTAACGAAATGTTTTTAAAATCTCGCATTCATTGTTGTTTCAAACAACAATTGTTAGTTTACGAGGGGCTGACAACTCGTGAAATCAGGTGTGCACTGAAATCTCCAGAGTTCTCCTGAAATATCTGAAGTCATTTGAAGTCACTTGAAGTCACGTGAATTCACTTGAAGTCAAGTGAATTCATTTTAATTTTCTTGAAATCTCCTGAAGTCAGTGAAATTTCATGAAGTGAAATATTCTGAAAGTCATTTGAATTCACTTGAAGTCCCGTGAATTCACTTGAAGTCACGTGAATTCACTTAAACTTTCTTGAAATCTCCTGAAGTCCGTGAAATCTTCTGAGGTCAGTGAAGTCACTTGAAATCACCTGATGTCACGTGAATTAACTTGAAGTCACGGGAATTCATTTGAAGTCACGTAATTCACTTGAAGTCACGTCAATTCATTTGAATTTTCTTGATATCTCTTGAAGTCAGTGAAATCTCCTGAAGTGAAACCTTCTGAAGTCATTT
>CAJFCP010000169.1:257501-269259 GCA_904066005.1 Synergus itoensis | reverse complement strand
AATTATTTCTAAATTATTTTGCTTCATTTTCTGCATCTTTTCAGTGAAAACTAATAAGAGAATCAAGTTTCGAGGGCATAAAGAAACGATGCAAATGGAGCAACTCTATAAACCTGGAACGATGCGGATAAATGTGGAAAAAATGGTGGAATCGTTAACTACTAAATACTGGTTGAGATGTGTTAGGTGTCATTTTTTAACATGCGCAGAATATCCTTTAACCAAAACAGATACTTGGAACCTTTTATCGGTTTCATCTCTCGCGCCTTGAATAAAAATAACATGATTTATGGATTTTTCGAAAAGCGGAAATAGTTATAGAGAAAAGTTCTATTACCATCAGACTTTGTTTATATTTTGCAAAGTGTTACAAAACGCAAGACTCGAACACGTCGTAAAATACGTTAATAATGTGCAAGTTGTGTAATATTACATGGAACCCGCATCCCGAGCGTGAGTAAGAATCTCTTTACTTTCGCTACAAGTGTCATAAATAATAGTAATTTATGCTGATCTCGTAAAAAGCTTTCGCCAAGTGTAACTAACAAAAGGCTTAATCTGTATGAAAAAAGTGTATATTCATTACTAATATGAAAAGCATGTAGCCACTGTGTGATGATAAGCTAATTATGCAAATTAAAATGTAAGTGGACTTTGGTCTCTAGATTGGACTACTTAAGCGAGACTAAAAAATTCTCAGCTATCTGATTTCAAACTAGTTTGTGTAGGTTCATAACACTTAGGAGTTCATTTTGTAGCCAAGCTCCCTTTTATTTTATCATCATTTAATGAAAACAAGGCTAACCTCGCACACCACGTCGTGGTAAATGCAACCTTGTACTAAAGACTACTACCCACTATATGAGTCCGTTGATCCCTGTCGTTCCACATTGGCGAAGCTTATCTCAGATGACCATACCTTTTATATATTCACATGATCCTTCCTTCAGAGAGAAAGCCGGTCGTTTTCTGATAAAAATGATTTTCTGATAGAAATGATTTTATGATAAAAATCATTTTACGATAAAAGTCATTTTGTTGAATGTTATTCAGTAATCACGCCGTTTTGTTGCTTATCCTCTTATTCACGCACTTCGAGCTGTGGAATAGGTTTATACAATCGTGATATGAAGGTTGTCTAAGGTATAGCAGCATTTCGTTCCAGGAGATTTAGGGCGATAGATTTGTATTAAAGTTCGAGCAGCGAAAAATCAAGGAATGTGTCAGTAAAGATGTGTACAGAGTGTGTCCACCTACGCAAAGCCCTGTTTCTACAATCTTGACGGACACAGTGTCTGCCAGTCTCAAGTCAAATGAAAAAAAAAAAAAAAAAAGAACAATAGGTCCGCATTCATTGTCAGTCACACGCGTTTAATCTTCCTGAAGTTTAAGTTCGGTTCTAAACTCAGGCAATCTCTGATTTTATGTGCAACTTTGTGTGGACTTAATACATCGAAACATGCGAAACATTTAATCGGGGAAACATGCACAACTTTGCAGATTCGTTTGTAGACATTATTTATTTTCGAGATGCGGGCATTCCTTTTTTTATCGACGGCGAAGGTGATATTTTCGAAGAGTCTTAAACGTGCCGGTTAACGAAGAGCCCTTAGAGTTCGGCAAGAATTTTAAGTTGGAAATCTTGTCGCGCCTCCTCCTTTACCGCTTTACGAATACCGATGACGGTGTCACGTCGTTTGATAGTAGCGAATCTAATTCGATTTCAAAGAGATTCGAAAGATGGCCTTGACAAGCTGGCATTCGTAAAAAGATAATAAAAAAAAGAGCAATTTGTTCCCGCAGTTTCTAGAAATCTAAAACATTACAGAAAATTATTTACATGTCTGGCTACAAAATATAAATAACGAATTTTATGACTGAAGACTTTGATTTTAATTGCTTTATAACATGATTAATATATAACAGCCATAAACTGCATCCGGAGTAAAATAATGTTGTCATAAACGCGTACAAGACTTTTTCCCTGATATTTGCTGATACTCGCATTTGGCAAGCACTCCTGTGAATTTTCTAACGAACTTGTTTTACCCGTTTGAATTTGCGATTATATGAGCTGGAACGTCGATAGAAGGTTGATCACTCGATTCAGCTGTGAGAATTTCTAACGGTTATTTAGTTTACTTGATTCACGAACAACAAATAGTTCTGAGCCATCAGACCGACGTCTTTGGCATGGATAGTGCATCCTCAGGACGATCCAGTATTTTCAATGTTGGGCGCCAGTGCTTTGCTATTAACCGGCTTGAGAATATTACTATATCGGAAAGTGTATAGGGGCTAAGACTTGATTCTACGCACGCCTACGCCTTCGTAGGTCTTCCGATAATCCCTTCTTATTCGATCACTATGGATCCCCGTGGATATTCCACTCATTAAATACCATTGCTGTATTTAGATAAAACAGCTTCGATAAGAACCTCGAGAGTGATATTTATAACGAGCATATTATAAACTTGTTTGAAAAATAGCTTTCTTGTTTCAGAATTGTTTTTGATGCATCCATTTGTGCCTGGAAATCATACAGCTGAATTAACATAAAATCACATGAGCAAAACAAAGAAAATCTCATGCCTCTCTCGAATTGAAAGGACAAGTACCTTCAGTTTTTTCATTGCTATATCATCTGCTTCAGAAAACACATGACATCAAAAGGGTGAATGAAATATAGTAATAAGTCACCTATTATCAAAGTGAATTAGTATAACAACTTACTAATTTATTTAGTAGTTTTGCTTACTAATTGAATTGTTATTTGAGATTTGAGACAGAATTCCTGTTCTCGTTGCTAAATAACTCAGCACCTTTGACTCTTGCATAAATTCTAGATATAAACGGAAGTCCTTAAAAATTCACGAAAACCTTCAAAATTATTAATCTCTTGAAATCCATGGTTAAAATTCGTGAAAATCTCTAAAAATTTCTAGCAACCTCTTGAAGTTTAACATTTAAAATCTCTTAAAATCATTAGAAATTTCATGAAATTCCACTCCCTAAATTTAAAACAGTAAAAATACCACTGATTGAAACAGTGCATTTTGTGATAACTAGTAAGACAGTAAACTTTACTGATTTATCAGTGGAGTTTACTGGGAATTAGTAAAAAAAAAAAGTGCTAAAGTGAACAGTTTTTGGAAAAATAACTGTTAATTCAGTAATTTGTACTGGAGAAACAGTAAAAATATGTTGCGCAAGGAGAATTTTAAATTCGCGCATCGTGCCAACTATAATGCTGCGTGAGTTACTGAAAATAAATTTAAATGTTCACTAGAATTTCAGTGGCAAATTACTGATTGTCAGTAAAGACTTACTGGATACTTTAGAACAAATCTACTGGAACTATAACAGTCAAAAAGTACTGGTTTATCCAGTTGAATTTGTCTTACTGATAAAACAGCAATACTTACTGGCGCATACAGTTACTTTTTACTGATTCACACTGGAAGCCTAGAGACTGTCGGAAACAGTGAAATTTTACTGTGAATCAGTGAGTTTTTACTGCTTCAAATTTAGGGAGCATGAAATCCTTAATAATTCTACAAAATCTTTTAAAAATTAGAAAAATCTCTTGAAATCTTTTAAAATTATTAGAAATCTCATAAAAATCCATCAAATTCATAAAAATTCCACAATATCTCTTAAAAATCGACTTTCTTGAAAGCCCTTAAGAATGTATTTAATAATTAATTAATTATTTACTAATTTATCTAGTAGTTTTGCTTACTAATTGAATTGTTCTTTGAGATTTGAGACCGAATTCCTGTTCCCGTTGCTAAATAACTCAGCACCTTTGACTCTTGCATAAATTCTAGATATAAACGGAAGTCCCTGCTTTATAAAATTCCAGCTGAAATGAGTTACTCTTAAGGGTCTAAAAAGGTGGAATTCTCGTTAAGTAAGAATATAAGAGGATCGCAAGAATAATGGCGAGCGTGTAACGGAGAGCAAAGCAGCTCTAGGAGTTGATCGTTTTCCTTTAGGGTTCATATACTCTTTTATCGCCTTATCGTTATACCAACAATTTCTCGCTATTCTGGCATGCCTGAAAGCTTAACTGAGGCCAACGAAATATAAACTCTAGTCCTTTTCAGTGCTTCTCAGCAAGAGATCGGCATGTAACGGCTAAAGCGATCGGTTATACATAGGCACGCACTTAGGCTAGGTCGTTAGCTCTATCTGCTAAGGGGCTGGTCTATAAATTTATGATTTGTGAAAATATTGCAGTGACTGGTAATTAAGATATCGAGTGCGCTCTTAGAACGATGAAGGGGGTTCGAGGGGGGAGGGAGGAAGAATTAAGAACAGGAAAGAGATGGAAAGAGATGAAAAGAGATAAAAGGGCGGTTGCCGAGCAGGAGCAATATATATATATAAGCAACATATTATCCTAGCCTTGGAGACGCTTAATTACAGTGTACCGCAAAAAAGCCTCTCGTAGAAGTAATTTCAAATCTCGCTGCTAACCCCTTCGCCAGTCTAATTAAATTTTCGCACAAAAAGAACATGAGCCCACTGTGTTTCGCACGAGAAGCTGAGTCCATATAAGCCTTTCTCATCTTCTGTCGCTCGTCCCGTCTGGGCCCTTATTCCCATTTTCATCCACGAGAATCGTAAAAATTAATTTACTAGTTTCAGAAAAAAACTGTTCAGAAATATTTTCCATGCGAAGCAGCTTCGGATATTAAGTGATAAGATTCGATATCGAATCTTCATCTGGAGAGAGATATCTGATCACGGGGATGATAGTATTATTTAAAGAACTTTATAGCCACTATTTAGCGACCCATTAATTTGCATAAGTATATGCAGGGACTATGCGGAAGATCCTGGAACCTGGTCATCACTATAGGTCTTTTCACAAACCGATCCAATAATATCCGGATAAGATAATAGTCTCTTGTTCGATGGAAGTGTGAAACTGATAGCTTCGAACTCTTCTCTGCACCTCTGTGGAATAGCTTGAATTTATATCGATTGTTAAAATGTCGTAAAAACGTCTGTATCCTCTGTTTCTAGTTGTAATTTGCATCACTTACATCTATCTAGTCGTACAAAGTTATACGATCTGCGACTTCAAATTGTTATTTCTGTAATAAAACGGAAGATATCTTCAGCCTAAAGTCTTCAAACATTTCTCCCTGAACATACACACTAGCATCGTGCAATCAGCTCAAATAAAGAACAATAATAATACAATTTACGCACCGTAAAATTGTAATAGATCCAATCACAAAGGATACCTGACACATTTTCTTTATAATCTCCTTTTAAACTTTTCTTCCAGTCAAACCTTTTCCAGAGAGTTTCATTTCCTATTATCCTGAAAAATGAGATGCAGTCGATTCCGAAAGAGAGGAAGGAGTCTACGCGACTTTAGAGACACGTAAACCCCGCGTTCTTTGTGAGAAATCGAAAAACAAATTAGGCCGTGGAGCTACGCCAGTCACGCCGGGACGATTTATCAAAAATTAATTATCCATTAGGCCCAGGATCTGGTAGAAAAGTGCAGCTTTGTTGCCGCACAATGAACGTGCCAGTCCAGGTATAAGAGAGAGAAAGAAGCACTGACAGAGAGAGAAAGAAGATCGAAAAGAGAATCTTCAGGGGGAACAAAAAATCGTCCCCGCCTCCGAACATCCTGCAGCCGCAGGATCCACCAAGAGCAGAAGATCCAGTGAGACCAGAGGATCCAGTGAGACCAGAGGATCCACGGAGACCAGAGAATCCTCCTAACTCCTCGCTATCCTTTTCTTGCATCCTATTCCTTCGACGTCTCCTCGCATCCCTTTTCTCATTGTCAGCCCTTGGCAATCGTGTTCATAAATTGTAATTCAGTAGCTGAAATCTCTTTTAATGGGATCTCCCGAGCCTTTCTAAAACCTGTCCGAGGAAATTCTTCGACTACCCTCCAAATCTCGA
Source organism: Synergus itoensis (assembly GCA_904066005.1). Taxonomy (NCBI): domain Eukaryota; kingdom Metazoa; phylum Arthropoda; class Insecta; order Hymenoptera; family Cynipidae; genus Synergus; species Synergus itoensis. Next base: position 263,322 of record CAJFCP010000169.1, on the reverse strand, counting down.
TTCTAACACTTCCTTATGTGTTTCATTAATCTAATACTCCTCAGCATTCTTTTCTCCTTTGAATACCGATATCTCTGAAAACTTATTGCTTCCAAAGTTCCAAAAAGGTCATTGTTGACCGAAAAAATGAATTTAAGTCTATCTTTGTTGCAACTATGAATTATTCTTCCCGGATTTCTCAGCACTGTATTGGTCTTCGTCTGCCATGGTCCTTCATCTTCTCAAACCATCATTTATACCAACATCGAAGCCAATCTTCAAATAAACTTCCAACTTTGCTCATGAGAACCTTTTTTTATAAAACATGCATGATTTCAGTCGTTTTTCATGTGTAGAAAGCTAAAGGAAAGAGAGTTCTACAGGAAAGAGAGTAAAAAGTACTTTTTCACTCTTTATGGACTAAAAAGAAGTAGTTTAACTTTATAGTGTTCTAACCTTGGGAATTTTTTAGTCCCTAGAGAGTAAAAATTTTATTTTTACTCCTTAAGGACTAAAAAGTGGAATACTAGATTTTAGAAGGGGGTTTTTTTTAGAAGAGTATGTTTTCAGTACCTACTCGTCGAAAAAATCCCCCTTCTTTCCCTTGGTACATAATACACAATTATATATTTAAAATTCCTATCTATTTACACAGTTTCTAGAAAAAAGGCCTCCCAACTTTTTGATATACCCATCATATCGAATTCCAGCTGCGAAGTATTTTGAAATGTTCTGAAGCGAAGGCTGGACCCCCATCATTCAAAATTTGTATCCTCCCTGGCAATCCAGTATGAATAAAAGTTCATCTTTTTGCTATGAACGTCGGATCTCGAATCTTCCCACCCTCGTCTGGAGTGATCGGTGCTCGACGACCTCGAGGTTAAGGTTAAAAAAATCCCAGCGAGTGTACGCATTCGTGAATCGAAAGTGTGCGTGAGCAAATGTGCAGGCCTCGGTGCTTTTTGAAACGACGACCCTAACCCTCGCGACATCGGCATAACTGGGAGGTGTTGGGGACACTTTTGCAGATCACGTTAAATCGTAGAATTAACCCCCCTTTTGGCATAACTTACGGTATTTATCTCGTAAACCTGGCTCTCACTCTGACCTCCGGGCCTTATTTATAACTGAGGACAGGTTCACCACACTTCGTTCCTCACGATTCATGCGTCTTTGCGTACACACTCGCATTTTCAAGAATTTTTATTGCCATCATTCTTTGACCAATGAAATTATTCAAGTTCGTAGAATTATTTATGTAATTCCCCAAAAAGAAGAATTATCCAGTTCAAAAAAAGAAGAGACACTAAAATACCCTCGAAAATACCCTCGAAAATACCCTCAAAATCTATTCAGAAATTGGTCCAAATTTAAGAAATTCCTTTGCAGAAACTTGCACCTAGCGCAGAATGAATTTCCCTATGAAAAGGATTCCTGGAGACTCACATTGACACACAAGTTTGCCTCCACACTGTGATAATAACAGTGGTCAGTGCCAAAATTCTTGCCTTGTAATTAGACATTAGCTGGAATGTGGATCCTCGGAAACGCGGTTTAAACTGCCCCAACGGAGGAATGTGCCTTCGTAGGGATAAAGCAAGGTCGCTTATGGTGCGAGGGAGGAGTGACTGAGGTGCATAAGGAGTGTAAGGACGTGTAGAATGTAAAGTGTAGTTGTAGAGGTAAAGGTAAAGGCAAAGAAGGGAAGAGCAAAACTAGCCCGAAGCGCTCGCGTGGCTACCCGGGTTCGAACGCATTTTCTGAGCTCACACGCAACGCTACGCTACCGCATGCGGAACCAGTGTCCGTGTAACGCAGCCACGACATACTGAGGACTTGAAAAAAATATTTACATAGGTCCCCATAAATCATAGGGTCCTTTCAGGAACCTTTGATTTGCCCCTAGATGAAATCCGACTTCCAATTATTGTATGACTTGACCCTTTACAAGAAATCCCTTTGAACCTTTACTTTTAAATCTTAAGACTTCCCCCTATATAAAATTCTACTCGACAAAATCAGATAAAAGCATTAAACAATGAGTCAGGATTCATATGCTAATATTTCAATAAAATAACGATAAAAACTAAAAGTTCTTTTTAAAAAAATGAGTGTTATGCCAAAAAAGAGTTCTTCAGCTGTCTGCTTTTACATAATTCTAATTAAAATAGCGACCACTTGGACAGTGAATGTCAGGTTCTTTATCTTCCTAATTACGTCGGTGTAAGTCCCGGAATACTCATTTACATGAGGACCCTGCATCAGCATAGGCAGGCCTCACACACAGGTTGGTTTAGAACAGAGGGCAGAAGAAGGAACGAAGCTCGTGTTCGCGGTCGCGACAACGTCGTGTCTTCCACTTGGCGGGGATGTCACGACCTTTTGTTTCGAGACTCCGGGACCACCTAGGTAGCATCCGAGTAGCCGAGAAACTGTTACGCCTAATTGCGTCGGATTACGTGAACGTGTGGATCTTGTGAAGGTTGCGTGCTCTATATTTGAGATGTGAGCTGAAAATCCAGTGTTGTTCAAGACGCTGGAAAGATATCGCTCACGCCCTACTGGTCCCTAGACAGGATCCTCTAAGCAATCTATTCAGGATCCTCTAAGATATCTATTTAGGATCCTTTAAGAAATCTATTTAAGGGGGTAGTCTGGTTTAGAATGCTCAAAAAATCGATTTTTTTATTGCTTAAATCTATTCCTAATATATCTAAGAATATGTATGTAAAGTTATAGATGCTGATTTGCAGTATTTTTAAAGATACAGCAATAAATGTGGTCAGGTGTCGACTGAAAGCAGGGCTAAGATTGTAACCAAAAAGGTAGGGAGGCCCTAAGTTGGTAATTAGGAGGGGGGGGGGTGAGTTTTATAAACCCTGAAAAAAAGGTGGGGAGGCCGGGCCTCCATGGCCTCCATATAATCTCAGCACTGAATGAAAGAAAACTAGACGACCAATCAAAACGAGCCAAAGTTAATTATCTTCAGTATTAAATTCTCTTCTATGTGAACTAAGAAAATTAACGAAAAACAATTTTTAAACAACTTTTTTTAGCAAGTTCAACTGGATTAAAAAAAAAAACCCCCCTTTTTTCATTCAAACTCGCGAAAAAATTTTAATTTCACAATTTCTTCGTAATTTTCTTAGTTCACATAAAAGAAAAATATATGAGAATTAAAATTTTCGTTGAGATTTTTGTTTCAGACGAAAATTACGAGCTCTATCTTGCTCGGCGATTGGAGACTCCAAGTACAGAATGTTACACACATGTGTATACAAATCAACTGTTTTTCAATATTTTTCTCTAAAAAAAAATTTTTTTAGTGTTCAAATATGCATTAAAAAATGGTAAAGAGGTCGCTAGACTTGCTCATTTTTTTCTATCCTAAAAAAATTCCCGAAAAATCGCTTATTTTAGGCCTTTTAAACCAGACTACCCCCTTAAGATCCTTTAAGAAAATCTATTTAGAATCCTTTAAGAAATATATTTAGGATCCTTTAAGAAATCTATTTAGGATCCTTTAAGAAATATGTTTAGGATCCTTTAAGAAAATCTATGCAGGATCCTGTGCAGAAACGTATGACTTGCCCTGACGGGAAATCAAATCACGTGGCTGTGATTTATTCCTGAAAAAACTGGTTACATAATATCCGACTTCAAAACTCTTACGACTTGACCCTAAACACAATCCCACGTTCCAACCTTTGACTTGCCCCTGTACATAAAATCCTGCAAACCTTATATGATCAACCTCTACATGAAATCGCATCTTAATTCCCTATAAGACCTGCAAGTTATATCAAGTTTTAAGTGGGATTTCATATAGGGGCAAGTCTTATAAGTGTTTTAAGTAGGATTTCTTGTTTAGGAGCAAGTAATATAAAGTGTTTAGGTCGGATTACATTTAGGGGTAAGTTATATAAGAGTATTTAACTTGTATTACATATAGGGGAAGTCATATGTTCAGTCAGTGGATATCGACTTACAAGTTGACTTGTGACTTGCAAGACTTACATGTTTTTAATATTTAACCATTAATAAATGAGAGTTTAGATAATTTTGAGGGTATTAGAAGCTATAAAAGCCAGTTCTTCGAGGGAAAATTGAAGAGGATAAAGTTAAGGCGATTCAAGTCGCGATCGTTATGAATCTGAAGAGAAGAGTTAGCATGAGTGGAGTATAGAGAGAGCCAAACATGAGAGAGTAGGAAGAACTGATTGGCGATCCTTGGCGAAGGAACGAGGATGGAAAGTAAATTACCTCTAGGACTCTCGATGGGATGAGGCCCATGTAGAATGAGTATAGTGAGGCAGTCCAGCTTCAGACACTCCAGACACGCAGAATGTGCCAGAGCTGAACTGGACTGCCGACCGACGGTAGTCTAGTGAAATTGCACCACTAAAGCTCCGTCATGTCTTGGCCAAAGAGCGCGCTCATCCTTCTTTCTCTTCAAGCCCTCTTCCTCTCTTTTTTGCATTTAAAATTCTTTCAAGATACAACAACGAGACCGTGTCGTGTCACGAAAATCGGTACTGGTTTTGATCTTTGTAACATCTCGCCAGCGACCGTGTAAACTAAATTGCACCACTAAAATAATTTACTCTTGCACTCGCCTTATTTTATCTCTTTCTATCTGGCAAGAGAATCTCCACCTTGCCTTTGAGTGATATAAAAAGATTATCTTCGAGACGATTACTTTGTTGAAATCAGAAATATTCATCTTAAAATGATGTGTGCATTTATGATCAGAGAGTCTTTAACAAACGAAGAGCTCTCCGAAAGACATATTTTTGCATCTTTACTGTGCTCTGTTTTTTTCGCATCGTATCTTTAATAGGTATTGAACGACACAAGAAATAATTGAGTAAAGAGAAAACGAGGATTGCATGGAGCTGAAAGTTGTTAAAAATGTTTGTTTTATACCCAGTGCAGAGTCCATAAATTAAGGATCCAGAATAACTTGAGTGCGCCTTTATTAAAAAATCAGAGCCGCAAACCTGTTTTTAAACCTCCAACAATCGCTTTAATTTTCATAATTTCCTAATTTTTCAAGCTTTACCTCTCAATTTAAAAAGTTGAGTCTTTAAATACGAGATAGGAGAAAAAAAAGTAGTAAGAGTGCAAAAGGAAGATGGGTGCCTCGGTGCGAGAATGAAAAGTGACACCCGGTATGTACGAACGAGAGGAATCTCCATTCACGTGCTGTGGTGACGGAGGAGAAGGAGGGTTTACGGTCGGCTCCAGGACGTCGGGAGTTCAAACCCGAATCGAACCTCCAAGCCGCATATGAGTACAAATCGAAAGACGATTTTATCTAAATCGACTACTAACTTCATTACCAAAACGAAACAAATAAATTATCACCCTCTGAAAATATAGCCACTGAAATGATACAAAAAAGGACGAGAAGAAACGGGTGCCATAACTTTTTCCAAATATCAAAACAAGAAATCAAAGAGAATTAAAAAATCAAGCATTACAGGTTTTATTTCACTTCTGAATGAAGGAATTTGAATAAACGTGATTTTTAATGCTTGGAAGAAGAAACTTAATTGTTAAAGCAAAACTGGACTGCCAGTCATAAACGTTTATTGTGGATGGAAATTACCCTTTAGTGATTCCGAAAATTGTTATGAGTATAATAATAACTAAGATTCTAATGATTCTCCTTCACTTGCTGAAATTAACATCACAGAGATTGAGATAGCTACTTTTATTGCGAAATACAGTTATCTGTTATGTATGTGAAGGATCAATTGTGCACGCCTATTTTATAAGAATAACTTTCTAAACTTGAATCAGTGAAATTTCACTGATTCCCAGTCAAATTCCACTGATT
>CAJFCP010000169.1:240147-257401 GCA_904066005.1 Synergus itoensis | reverse complement strand
TTAGTGACGATTACTGAAAATTTCAGTGACTTTTCACTGATTCTCAGTGAATTTTCACTGAATGAAATCGTGAGAAAAGAGTCACTGAAAATCAGTGAAATTTCACTGATTCAATTTTAGAGAGAAGTGAAGAAGTGGCATTTTTTTTGACATATGTGAAAAAAATATCAATTAAAACATAACTTGCTCCCATTACAAACTTTATATATTTTGCTTCTATATGAAATCCCATTTAGAAACCTTATCTAACTTGTCTTTACATGAAATTCTATTTACAAACTTTATGAGACTTGCGTCTCTGTCAAAGCATACTCTCTAAAATTGAATCAGTGAAATTTCACTGATTTTCAGTGACTCTTTTCTCACGATTTCATTCAGTGAAAATTCACTGAAAATCAGTGAAAAGTCACTGAGAATCAGTGAAAAGTCACTGAAATTTTCAGTAATCGTCACTAAAATACTGAAAATTTCAGTGACTTTTCACTGATTTCCAGTAGATTTTTCACTGATTAAAATCGTGAGAAAAGAGTCACGGAAAATCAGTGGAATTTGACTGGGAATCAGTGAAATTTCACTGATTCAAGTTTAGAGAGTATAGAATTTTCACATTGAGACTTCATTAAGGGGTATGACATGTGGTATTAAAGTGGTAGTATTTTCTGTAGGGGCAAGTCTTATAAGATTGATAAGTTGGACTTCATAAAAGTCTTACAAAGTCTATAAATAGGATAAATAGGATTTCAGGTAGTGTCAAGACACAAAAGATTAGTATGCGTGATTTCATATATAGAGACAAGTTATATAAGATCTGTAATTGTATCTTCAGCTACTCCCATATCCCACACGATATGTTTTAATCATCACATTTATGAATCCGGCTCTTTTATCAACAAAAAGAAGAGCAAAGTGAGAAGAGAGGAATTTTGAGAAACGGGTAATATAGAAACAGAAGTGAGCGACACGCATAAACATGCCAGAGAAATAAACATTTCGTTATCTGCTTATCGGTAGAGCGGGAGATTCGAATTAATTTCCCTCATTCTCTATCTTGCTCGGTATATCATTCTGCACCCGCCTATGACTTTCGCATAGTAAAAAAAAAAAAAAGAAAAAAAAGAGAAGTTAAGAGGAGCAGAAGAAGTAGAAGAAGAAGAGGAGGAGGAAGAAGATGAAGATTTCTCTCTCGCACTCAGGTAGATTCGCGAGGCCTGGTATAATTAATACAGGTCCCGTGGAATGCCGGTCGTCTCACTCTTAGTCTCCCCCCCCCCAACCTTTCGAGTCCCTGACCAGTTTCCTCAGTCCCCCTTCTAGGGGCCTTTCCCTCTCCTATTCTTAGGCTCTCAGGGCCCTCTAGGAAACCTAAATCTCGAGTTTGATGATGCGGACTCGACTAGGTTCCCTCGAGTTCCAACGGAAAAAAATTAGAGCGCCTCCAGGGATCGTTTCGTGCCATGGTTACAGGGCATGGTACCATTCCTCCAGCATCTCGCTCTCTTTTGACAACGAGTCTCAAAACACTCGCGACCAAAAGCATTGTTCGCCATTGTCCGGTTGTAAATGTTATACCTGCCGCTAGGCTTTGTTGGTTGCCTCGTATTTCTCATTCGTTGTCATTTGGAGGGGGTTTTACTCGTTCATTTAGTCGAGTTTTGTATTCCAGTCATGTAAGACTCATGAAAAGTAAATGTAAAATCAAAAAAAGGTAAAGATCCCCGGGACTCAAAGACAGCTGCTGCGTTATGTAATAAAAAATCATTTTCGCAGGTTCTCCTCAGATAAAATTATTGCAAGATATCAGAGAGTCAAGCAATAATTTCCCTATCAAGATTATGAAACTTGCAATATGAATTCCACAATATCAACTTCACAGTATAAATAATCGACATTATTCTTATGTAATATTATATGTTTGTATATAAAAACTGTTCAAAAAAAACTTGCATATTTCATCCCTTCTTTTCTGACCTTATTAGAATGCCATTAGCCTTCTTTTCTTACTCGGCTTACAACCGTTTTCTTAAAGTTTGTTCGTTAACTTTGCGTAACTTTCCTTAATGATCGCTGTCAAAGGATTGTATATTTTTGCATTACTAGCAATGAATCTGCAACTTTATTGCAACGATAATCAGAAGAAAGTGGCACGCGGGTTTTTTGCGTTAAATTTTTCGTAAAAGGAACGACGTCCCTCTCTTTTGATTATGCCTACGTAAGAGTAATCATAAGAGCGAAAGTGCGTGGGTAAGATTGCTATGGGATCAAGCAACCTGTGCGGGGGGCCGTTAGTTCAAGAGGGGCCCGCATTTATTCCACACTTCGAGGAATAGACTGCAAATGCCGAGGTTTTGCTATCAGATATTCGTTACTCACATACAGGCTTCATGCAGCCCCCCCCCCCCCGTTACTCACTCTCTCTCTCTCTTTCTAGAAAGGTACAACATTCTCATAAGCTGAGAATCTCGAGTTCGGAATACTGATGCTTTCTGGAATTGAAATCGCCCAGCCATCAGCATTCAATTAAGTTCTAATTGAAGCTGGCGTTCTGAAGTTAATCAGGATTAAACCTGACAGATTGCCTTTCGGATTCTTCAATTTAAGGAAAAAAATCTCGAGACGAGATTCATCTTCTATAAGAGAAAGTGGTTTTGCATTGAGAAAATAGATTTGCTTTCAGAAAATGGATTCGCATTCAGAAAATGGATTCGCATTCAGAAAAATGGATTCGCATTCAGAAAAATGGATTCGCATTCAGAAAATTGCTTCCGTAGAACGAGTTTCAGGTGTCAGAAGTTTGTGATTCAGATGAAGAAGAATCTCGTGTAATATTTATTGAAGAAGTTTGTGAACAATCCAGCTTGGGCGAGGAAAATAGTTACAAAATAATTCTTTTCTAGGAAGCCCTGCAAAGAATTTCCTACAAACGACAGGTTACTCTTTCTCTCACGAGTAATTTGGTCGAAATTACTCCACCATCAGCCAAGCGTCTCTTCCTCCCTACAGTTTCCGAGAAATAGACTTTTTTGAGCGAGTAGAATATTTTTGTTAAGGTTGATTGCAAATCATTGGAGATAAAGTTATAAAGTTGAGCCCTTGATTGGCTAATTACAGAAATAAGCGTCCTTTTTCGCAGACATTATGTTTGTCTCTTATTGTGGGTGGAAATGAGCCATGATGGTTAATCAGACCCAACTTCCATTGAAGCCATTACTCGTTTATGCTTTCTGATTAAAGGAGCAGAAACACTGTCGGAGGCAAAAGGTGAGACGTGAAACGTATGCCAAGTATGCTTTAGAACGTGGAAATGACACGCTTGACTTCATTTCTGTCAGGTGTGACCGACTTTATTAGGCAATGTTCCCGATACTGACAAAATATCACCCATAAAACATCCCAGATTGAAATTTGATATAAAACCGAGTTCGGAATTCGAGTTTTACGAGTGCTTTTCCTTTGTTTGTCACTTTGCAATCACTTTATTGAAAGTAAAGTTAGTGTCATAATTTTTAGTTATCGAGGAACAATGGACATTGACATTCACGACAACATTGAAATTGCCACTTATCCAAAGTGAAAGGATTGTTTTTCTCTCTATCAGAATCTGACGATTGTTGATGTAGATATATAATATAATATATATATAATCAATTTCTCCTTGACATGAGGTTACTGACTCTTTACACTTCTTAATTATTATTCTTAATTATCATTTTCTTGCTCTAAACTAATTTCTCCCGAGTAGTCATCAGGTGATTGATGTGATAATCAAAGATTATAATTGATGGAAGACTATATGGGAATGTTCCATCATGATCTTTACAAACCCCCTTAACCAAATTTACTATGTTTTGTACTCACGCGATGATGGATAATTATTATTTTGACAGATCACGAACTCACCTGAAACAAGCAAAGAAAAACTTCTATTAATTACAAAAAATATGATAAATGATTATCTAAGACGAATGTTTATTTAACAGTCAATAGAAGAACGTTAAAAAAAAATATCAAAAGATCTTATGAAATTCTATTCTAAAAAGATGATTGAGTCGAAGTCGAAATATTGTAACGCCTATTCCGCACTCCTGATTCGTCATGTAAGTATCGATAGTGATTTTAGACAATCGATACTTGGCGATCGTAAATTCCGGGCAATTATTTGAATTTAGTTTCGTTAATCATCATTTTATCACGAGTCTAAACTCGAAAACAAAATCACAATTAAACATCAATACAACTGCAAATGTAGTTAATTTTGAAAACAATCTAACAACTATTATAGTTTATAAAGCAAAACCAATCAGATTTGAAACTATAATCTATTCGAGATTTTCGAGACATTTCTAGAGAGGAAACACTTTTTTAGAGAAAAATTTCAAAAGGTTTCTAGGAATTTTAAGGGAATTTGACGATTTTTTACGAAATTCAAGAGCTTTTTAGGATTTTAAAAAAAGATTTCGTAGAATTTTATGGAATTTTAAGAGACTTTTAAAAATTCTAAGGGATTTTAAGAGATTCTAAATGTTTTGAAATTTTGAAGGAATTTTAAGAGGTTTCTAAAATTTTTTAAAGATTTCAAAGAATTTAAGCGATTTCTAAGGTTTTCGTGAAGTTTTAAGGAATTTCAAAAGGTTTGTAAGAGTTTTGTGGGGTTTTAAGGAATTTTATGAGAATTCTAATAGTTTTAAGTGATTTTAAGAGATTTTTCTGATATTTCAAAGATTTTGTGAGAATTTTAAAGGGTTTCATGGAATTTGATAAAAGATTTCTAATGGTTTTAACAGATTTTAAAGATACAAAAGGATTTTAAATGTTATCGTAAAATTTTAAGAATTTAGTGGGAATTTTAAGAGATTTTAATGTTTTTCATGGAATTTGGAATCAAGAAAGTTGATTTTTTAAAGATATTGTGGAATTTTTTAGATTTTATGGATTTTTATGAGATTTCTAATAATTTTAAAAGATTTTAAGAGATTTTTTTAATTTTTAAAAGATTTTGTAGAATTCATAAAGATTTCATGGAATTTGACGAGATTTCTAATCTAAAAATTCTAGGAATTTTTAGAGATTTTCATGAATTTTAACGTGGATTTCAGAAGATTTATGAGTTTGAAAATTTTTGTGATTTTAAGGGATTTCATGGAATTTGAAGACATTTCTCATACTTTTAATGGATTTTAAAAGATATAAAAGGGATTTTAATTGTTATCGTAGAATTTAAAAGAATTACAAGAAGTTTTTGGAAATTAGAAGAGATTTTCATGAATTTCAAACGATTTCAAAGATTTTCAAAGGTTTCTTGGAATTTTTAGAAGTTTTAAAGAATTTTAACACATATTTTAAGAGATTAATGATTTTGAAGGTTTTTCTGAATTTTTAAGTATTTTCAATCGATTATTCTAATTTTTAAAAGAATTTGTAAAATTTTTAAGGATTTCATGGAATTTCTAATGATTTTAAGAGATTTTAAATGTTAGGAAGAGATTTTCACGAATTTTAACCATAGATTTCAAGAGATTAATGATTTTGAAGGTTTTCGTGAATTTTTAAGGATTTTTGAGAGGTTTCTAGGAATTTATAGAGATTTTAACGAATTTTAATATGGATTTCAGGAGATTAATGATTTTAAGGTTTTCGTGAATTTCTAAAGATATATTTTTAAGTAAATGCGCGCGTTCGTTCTTGTTTTCTAAAATTCCGAAGGATTTCCCCTGTCTCAAAGTAAAGAGATTTCACTTAGTCTCAATGTAATTTAAATATCATTTGTACACCATTCAAAAATTGGTACATATATATATATTTGCCTTGCAAACTTGATAAATCGCAAACATCTCAAGCAATCATTCGATCCTTTAAGATTACGCGATAATGCGGTGCGCATAAAGTTCGCATCTCATGCAAGGAAGATCTTAGAAGCATGATATAATTTGGACTCGAATCTGAAATTGGCGAGTTTGTATTCCGAACCGTTCCGGGGATTGGTTTAGCGGGTGTTTCTCGTTAACTCGTTACCTCGTTACATCTTTTGTTCGTTACACAGCCCCGTGGCATAACGACGCAACCATTCCGCAAGTGATGAAGAGAGTGAGAAAGAGAGTGAGAAAAAGAGAGAAGGTGTTGACGAAGGGCAAAGAGAGGACAAGCGGATAGTTTACGACCCAAAGCGAACTCTAGAGAGACTCCGACCACCTGTCGCCTGGTGTCTTGTATCCTGAGATATCGTACCTCTGATCCTTCGAGACCAACGAGTAGGTGTTGTTGTTGCTCCACAAGGGTCGAACCACGTGGAACGAGGAGTTTGATCTATGACTATCCACCTAGTTTCCATACCAAAGTCAAATGACTTTGACTATTAGGTCAGTTCAATTTCTCAAAGAAAAGAGATTGCTCCATGCTAATTCGCTCATTTGCATAAAGAGATTAGCATACTGAGGAGTTTGGGTTTTATAAATAACTCATAGCTTCATGATTTTCAAAAACCGGGGAAAAACTTGCTGACTTGGAACTTGACTTGAAATATTCCTTAGACAACTGATCTAATTGCAGATGGTCCTAATTGAGCATAAATCATTGTTTGAGTCTGCATGTAACTTTTGTGGCTAATGATTGTCGACTGCCGCATTTTACGGAAACACCGGTAGACCGAACGGCAATTTTGTAGCCAAGTCATTATTTTTCTCGTGCCTGGGTACATTATAGTTTCCCAAGCATTATTACCCCGACAAGCCAAGTATCTGCCAAAGACTTTTTACACTTTCCATGAAGTAGGTGTTTCCCGACGATAGACCATAAAGTAGCGTTGCGTCATTTCATAGTTCTAAGCGTGAGAGACTCTGATCCCAATTTTCAGAGACCTCATTTTTCCCTTAAGATATCCTGATCTTTAAAATTATACACCAACTTGGACACTTCCAGTTTATAGAAGCAGTTAAACGACAAGATTGCTTTTTAAGACTAAAATCTAATTATTGAAGATGAAGATATTTTAACATAAACCCTTTTAAAAATTATCATAAACAGAAATTATTGACAAAGGCTCTTTATCGCCTTGTTTAATTTATGCCTTTAGCATAAAAATCTTCACTTCGTTTAGCCCCATGACAATACGCAGAAACAGAAGCTTCTCTTCTTCTTAACCTTTCTTTCTTATCGCTTAACCTTCAGTGATTCAGCCGAACAAAAGAATGTGATTAAAGTACTCTTCGGGTCATAAAAACGTTTGTATTGAATTGTCAGAGTATAATAAACAATTTGGCTGAATGCAAAGGTAAACTTGCTGCGAGGAGAGATTGAATCGGCGAGGGTACTCTGCAATGTAAATGAGTAGCGTACAATGCGGAGGGTTATTGAAGATTGCACTCGAATGTCGTGATATGCCGTGAATGAATCAATGAATATACGCAAGTTCCTCGAACTTGAAGCGCAATCTCTGAGCCAATGAATCCCTGTGTACACACAGAACATGTTGCATCGTGTAACGTCAAACCAAGGATTCGTTATTGTGCGTGTACGCGACCAAGCTCGCGGGCACGTTCCAACTCTACCTTCCATTCTGTAAATGTAACCGATGGTCTTCGGATGGAATGCGTGTTCTCTTAGCACGTGCTGACCAGGAGAAAATATATTGCGTCTGCAATTTTGTCCTTCCGAGGTGTTGCAGTCTCGCGCGCGACCTCCAACATTCCGAATCTTTCCTTAAACTTCCACTCCATCGACATCAAATCAAATCAAATCAAATCAACTCAACATCTGAAGATAATGACTATGTCATCAATCCGGAAGATGAAATCTTTTATAAAGATGCTGTTGGTTAGAGATTGTCAGTCAATAATCAATGAAAAGATTGGTTCCGAAAAAGGCAATCAACGAAACAGGAGGAACGTACCTGAGGGGAGTATGTGTAAGTAAGTGCCCATGTATCGCATTAGCGTTACACGTGTACTGACTTATGCATGTCCTCGCACGACATAATAATATCATAAGGACAAAGTCTTTGGTTTCGCACACTGGCTCAGATCCGCGTGCGTGAACCGCGCCTACGACTGCCACTATGACGTGCAACATACATATATACTGAACCGATTCCTGGGAAGGCATTTGACCCAACTAACCACCTGCTGTTAGCCCGATGCCCGTTCGGCGTCTCGTCTCTCTTTCTCTCTTTCTCTCTTTTCCTCTCTCCCTCAGCCTCTCCTGCATTCAAAAGTGTTACAACATCGTTTCTGGTCCGGCGGATGAACCGGAGTAGTTATGCAAGTCTTGGCACTAGGACGTCCGGTCTAAAGGTCACTGCACGATTACTAAAGCTTGATTAGTGACGACTGGATCAGGAATCAGCTTTGAGAGCAGATCACGTAGACAGAATTTAAGATGCTCCCGAGTAAAAACGTTTCCTCTTGATTTTGTCTAGATTTCGTCTTGGTTTTATGTATTTTCAAAGGATTTCATAGATTTTCAAATGATGAAGATATAATTCATAGATTTTAATATGATATCAGATATTTGTGTAAAATATCAATAGCATTTTAATATTTACAGGGAATTACACAATAAAAAAAGAGGACAATGATGTGTCAAGAGAAAAATCAGGCAAATTGAAAAATATCTTGAGGCAAGACTATAAGAGGAAGCAGAGAGAGTAGAGAGGCGAAGAATGCGGAAACATCCCAGAATATAGGCGATGTGTCTACGATGATTGGCCGGCGTTTTAATTAAAAGTCAACGAGCCGAGCTACTTGGCTTCTTGGTTTCTTTATAGGAAATTCTCATCCTCGTATCGATGCGTTACCTCGAGTTAAGAGAGGTGTCACGCAGAAAAGGTAATGGTACCGACTCGAGGTCATAAATTAGGCTGCATATCATATTTTGACGCGATCGTTTCGCCTATGAAAAAGATTCTTGTTTACGAGCAAGGCAGCATAAACCTCCACCGGTTGCAGAGTCGCGCCTAATATAGATCGCTCTCTATGATCCTACCTCTTCAATCTCTCTTTGCTCATTTTAAATCGAGAATGGCATAAGACCGGCAGAAACATCGGGCTCTCCATCGGATGCGCCAAAATTGGTATCGAACAAGCCGTTAATTTCTGGAAAATACTGGAAAGTCGACCCTCCATAATTACTCCATTTAGAAATACCATTGCGAGGCGAGACTTGTCGGAAATTCTCTATATTTGCTCGCTCTCATTGAGAAATATACACAGAGCGAGTGGCTGAGAATAAACCTCATTATCTGGCCATCTTATTTTTTATCCTTACACCTTGTTCTTATTATACACTACACCAAGTCTTACGAATTGTTCTTACATTCGCTGTAATTTTCATCTACAATCAAGAAACAAGCCTCGCAAGACTGGAAAGTCTTTTTCAGAGAATTGACTGTGTAAATCAGTTTTCAGAATTGCTCTACAACTAATTATTTATCGGCTACTTTAGATGGTCACAAGTTAGAATAGCGATTGGTAGAATAAAAAGTAATTTCTAAATTTATTTCTAACGGGTATTTCCTCTACCTGACTCGGTAGATTATTAGTAAAATTCTCTAATAAATTCTCGGTATGGCGAATTCTTGTGCTAGTTCGTTATTGGTTTCAAACGGTCAAGACTTGATTAGAAGCGAGAGGAGTGGCTCAATATCATTCCTTCGAAAATATCAATTAAGCTCGCCATTCGAGCTGACTTTGTATGGGTGCGACTCCAATTAAATGCATTTTGGTAAAAAATGGCTAAAACCTCTAATCCGTGTCCGTCGAGTCCCGAATATTAGTCCGGACGTCAGAAGCGAAGCAAGGTGGCTCGAATCTCTATCGGAAAGTAATTACGGACCGGTTGTACGGTTGTAATTAATCAAATTCCGTGTAGGGATGACGCGACGAAAACGAATCAGCCTCCGGGCAAAGAATCCATTAGCCAAACGCGTTCGTATTACATCATTTCACGAGACGACACATGACCTCTTCGATTTTACCCCTAAGATTTTACACCTTCGATTTTACCCCTTGGATTTTACCCCTTGGATTTTACCCCTTCGATCTTGCTCCTTCTAATTGTCAGCCTTACATTCCTCGGTAGAATTGCCGCAGATGTACCAACTTAAGATAAAATTTAGTACATCGAAAAGCATGAGAGATTTCCTTTAGATGCTCTATTGAAATTCCTCGCGAGTGTGTGCAGCGAGGCCATTTTTACCCCAACTGAGGTCAAGTTCGCAAACACAAACGCTGGACTTGAAAAGTAATTGGAGAAAAAAGGGTCTGTTATAGATTTCGCTACGGTAGCAAATCAATTATGGCGTCGCCACAAAAAGACTTATCCCATTCGTTATTGCCGTCTCTATTTTAACTTGCTATTCTTGCTGCGTCAGCCGGCACTTTTTGTTTAAACATTCTTCTTCTGGGCATACGAAACACAAGAAAAAGCTCGTTTATTCGGTGTATTGAAATGTGTTCCAAGGATATTTCTATTCAGGATAACTTGATTTCGACATCGCCCGAGTACCTGCGAGAAATCCTAGTCATGGCGAAAATTAGCAACTTCAGGTGATCAGGAGCCTCTCAAAAGCAGGACCTATCAACTCTTATAAAGTCTTTCTCTGAGGCTCTGATATTACAAAATGTTCATATGGATGCATTTAAGGTCATTTCGATCCATAAATCAACATAAATAAAAAGAAAAATTTTTTGCGTCGAAATTAGGGTAATATTGTTAATTCTTATAAACTTTTTTTTACAAATGAGATGAAATGAGGGGCTTCCATTCAGTTTAGGAGAATGAAACTTTTAAAAAATATTTCGAGCAAAAAATACTAATCATCGATCAAAAATTGCGAAATGTATTTATCTATGCAAATCTAGGAGAGATCGCTCTGCATGGTGATTAATGTCCAATTGAAAAGAATTTATTGGTCCATTGAAACGATTCCAGAGATCAGAGGCTGATAATTCTAATCAGGGAGATATTATCGATTTAGCTCGGGATTTTAACCTGATTCGAGTGAAACGATTGGATGTGATTGGGGCATTATCTCATGTAGAAATTTCCCTATCTTTCCCTACTTGAAATAGGGAAAGATAGGAAAATTTCTACACGGGATCTTGAGGTATCAGTTTCTACATTACACATGCACGACAACTCGCTTCGAGGGAACATTCTGCTTGCACTTTCCCAGTATATAGTTCTATACTTTTGTATTGGAAAGTGCACTCACACGCACGTTTGTCTCGTCACACATTTCCTTGTGTATTGGTCAGAAACCTGACTAGCCGACACCAATCTGCCTACCAAGTAACTAAGTACTGAAAATATACTGAAAGACCGCTTTCTCCACAACGCCTCGAGACCAATGCATGAATACTGAAAAGTTCACGCACACATGTCAGATGCACTTGATTCCAACTTCATTAAGTTACCAGAATCATGATTCTCCGGAAACATCGATTACCTGCAAATTTACTGAAAGCCTTTTGAAAATTACAGTCTTCGCTGTCGAGTAGACTTCGCTAGACTCGTAAACTAAGAGCCAGGAGGCATTGACGTCTACTGGTGACCCACTTCACATGGCAGACTAGAAAAGCAGAGAAAATTCTGTAATTAGAAGAATGGTATCCTGCTGGCTTTGTTATATATCCCATCAGATGTCTAGCTTCAGCTGAGAGGCGATCGCGAAAAAAGTTGAGTGATAAAAGTCCCTCGTAATTAAATCTGATAGGACGCTTAGCGGAGAAAGTACCAACGACCCATATTAGAGAGCTAGAGACTGATTGATTTCAACAATCCTCATCATTGTATTAGAAACAATTTCCGAGTGAATTTGAGCTGATGAATGGATCTTTTTCGTGATTGGGGGCATTCACTTACCGACAGAAGTTTACCTTGCGTAAGCCAGTCGTAAAGAATGCAAAGATTAAAGACCCACCCATGTCAATATCTTGATATTTTGTTGTTGATGATTGGAGTATTCTCTCCTCGATTCTTGAAAGATCGATTTCATCTTGCTTGCAATATATTCCAAAGATTTACGACTACTTTCTTCGACCTGGAAAGATTTTTATAGGGTCTTACGGAAGCCTTATTCGGCTTTTTATTGCTTATTAATTATTAATTAGCAGGAGTCGAATTGGGAATCAATTAGACGCCGAGTCATCGTGAAGATGAGACTGTCAGCGACACATGAAGTATTTAAATACATCTACTTGATTACTTCAAGTCACTTCAGACTACATTGTCTAACCAGCAATCTTCACTGGTTTAAAGCATACAATGTTATCGCCATCTACTTGTTCCAGTGTTTATCGAAGACAGGTAGGTATAATCATTGACACAGAAATTCAGACTTAAGTTCACTTGAACTGGCCCAGGGGACTTTAAATTTCAACTGCCGAAGGCAACTTTCTCCAGAGTAATACGGAGCTCGATTCGCAAGCCAGGAAGTGAGGCGAAAAATCAATTTTTCACAAAATTACACGCGCTTAACCCACGTCCACTCTGGCGATTAAGAACGGTCGAGGAGAATGGAAAGGACCGAAAGTCGTTTTCGCAATGAGGCATGGAAGCCTGGGTTAAACTTTGCCCTGGGACACATTACTCTTCCTGGTGATGAACCTCTCGAGTCTTAATAAAATTTCTGCCAAGTTTTGACCGTTTGAACCCTTGTACTTTTAAAAATCCTCCTGATTTTTCGAAGAAGCTTTTTCCAAGCTCATATTTAGTACTAGTCACTTAATAAATCCATTACCTTCACCTTCTCTCTTTTTATGCGTCACTTTCTTATCTCTGGAGTCTAGAGAACGTTCATCCAGTTGAAGCACGCGGGATGCATTCGTTTCAACTTTCCGGACGAGCACAAACCGCGTGTTCCCCAACATAACGTATACCACGTGACATGACGTATCGTGCGAACGATGGAGTACACCGAGACAGTCCCACGTAACATCGCGTTTACTATCCCATTTCAGGATCTCAGGCAAGCGGTAACCCCCTTCCCGCCGAACGTCCGTCACTATAAAACACATTGCCCCACAATAGATTCAGAAAGTCGTCGTATATAATAGTGCACCTCGATTCCGCATCCCGTCTAAATAAACATAGAATTCAATACTGGTCGAGAGATCAATTCCAATACAATGCACTCTCGAGCACCGTTACCTCTTTCAAAAAATATTGCACACTTCTTTTTGAATTTGAAATTGCAATATTTCACTTTCATCCAAGATGAAACCGTTCCAATGAGAATTTGAATACGGCCAAACACTGGCCCATCATCAGCAAAAATATTACCAAAGATGATATGGATGAATATTGCTGCTTCAAAAATCTTTAAAATTCCATAAAAACCCTCAAAAATAAAAAGAAAACAACGTTAAACCACTTAAATCTCTTAAAATTCTTTAAAAATCCGTGAATGCTTGAAATCAGTGCATAACCCGTGCAGAAATTTTGATGGGGTTCTGACAGGGTCTTGGTGAGTTTTCCCTAACTCTGATGTGGCCCTAATCAGGTTAACTGGCAAGACCCACACAAGGCTTGTAACAATTTGGCAGAATATTGCCCTACTTAAGGAAAACTGGCCAGGGCCTTGCCAGTTTACCCAAAAAAGGCCCTAGTAAATACCACGTCTAGGAAAAACTGGTCAATACGCCAAAAACTATTCTGTGGATTCATTATTTGCAATATATGATTATTAAACTATTTAATTTTATTAAAAAAAAGTCCTATTACAAAAAGAGGTATTAATTATATAGAAACAATAAGTGATTTTAGGAAATTTAAAAAAAAATTTTAAATAGTTCACAGGAGGTTCAAGATTTTAGAGTATTCAAAATTTTTTTAAGTATTTGAAGGGATTTTAAACGATATTCAAGAATTTTAAAGGATTTCTAAAAGATTTCAAGTGATTTTAAGGAATTTAAAAGGATTTCCAAAGAATGTAAGGATTTTCCAGAGCTTTCACAAGATTTAAAAAATTATAAGATATCGTAAAGGACTTTAAGAGATTTTAGTGAATTTTAATAGGTTTCAAGTGATTTTAAGGAATTTAAAAGGGTTTCAAGAAATTTCAAGTGATTCTAGGGAAATTAAAAGGATTTTAACCCTTAGCTGCCACTCTTTTCTGGTAAAACATAGCTGCCACACTGGGGTAAATTGCACCCCAGTGAAAAAAATGTTATTATGAAGAAACTATTGAATATTTTTGGCTGAAAATTTTTTTGTATAATGTTTAGTAAGTACTTTAATCATTTATATAGGCAGATTATTCAATTATAGAAATCTTGTATCTTAAAAAAATTAATTTAACGAAAAAAATGTCTGGAGTAAGAAAAAGCAAGAAACGGTTGGGGTAAGCTGCACCCCAGTGTGGCATCTAAGGGTTAAGATATTTTTCAGTATTTCAAAGATATCAAGATTTCCTAAAGGATTTCAGAAGAATTTGAAGCGATATAAATAGATTTCAAGTTATTTTAAAGAATGTGTAAAGAATTCAGGGGAGTTCCAAGATTTAAAATTAATTTACACATTTTGTTAATTTTTTCAAAGGATTTTAAATGATATTAAAAATTTTTTAAAGATTGTAAAAGAACTTCCAATAATATTAAAATATTTTTATCGAAAATAGAATAGGGCCTTGTCAGAATCCTATTTTAAATAGGGCTAATTGCGAAAATTTCTGCACGGGTAATTCAACTTCGAACCGCACATATTTCTTGTTATTTGGTAAAACAATTGATAAAATTTAGAGAACCTAATCAATAAAATAAATATTCAAAATAAAACAATTTAATCTTGTCCCCACATATTACGCATTTCATTACACATTTCGAATCTCGGAAATCACGATACGGGAAACATTACGATGATCATTTGGAAATAAGTGGCAAACTATTTCCCTGGAAGGTGTCCTGTCACCTACCCACGCATAATTTTCGCTATCGCGCGTACCTCATCTCTCGCAGTTGCATATAGCTGGCGAGCTCCCGTCCTCGTTTCCCTTCGTTGTTTAGTTCGTCGGTCGATCTTCCATGAGCAGTCGACAAGAAACATTGGAAAAATGTCCATACCTACGACCGGGACGAAGGACGAGTTTTGCCGGGTATATGTATAAGAGGATGCGGGAACGCAAGAACCCTCGCCTTGGCAAGAAGAACCCACGGCGCACTCCTACTACATATCCGAAGCTCGGGGTAGTTCAAGTTCAGGATGCATAACGCCGTTAAAAAGAATCGCTCGTAAAATGCAGGCGAGACGCAGGAAAAATCCCAAGTCTACGTGATCGCCAATCCTGCTCCCGCAACCATGATTTCAGACACGCCGCGAAATTACGAGGAGGTATTTCTGAAGCTTTTTCAATTAATAATTTCCGAGGAAACTCCTAAAGTCCGGAAACTTCTTATAATCGCCAGTAAAAACTGGAATATTGCTTATCGGGATCGAATTTCGGCTTTCAATCAAGTTGCAAACAGCGAATGCTTTCAAAATTGAAGAGGAACACATGTATTGCAATGATTCCAATAATTGCAATGATTCTAATAATTGCAGTGATTGCAGAATCCCAAAGATTTTTGCACTTGAACATGATTTATGTACCATCATCCAATTTCTCAAGCCACTGAAAAACTAATTCGAGCTAAACTTTCCCGCTCGTAAAACTATGAAAGCGAAGGCAAGAAGCGGAGCCTTTTTTCTGTGTAATTATTAGTACTATCTTGTATTGTTTCCAACATAAACATGATGTTACATTTTTTTATTTGAAAGGTATGGTTTTCAAGTTTCGCGATCCATTGAATATGTCTGGCTGGTGTACACTATACAGACTAATATGGAGTGCAGTGCATGAGAATGGACAACGGATTCTACATAGAAATGGTACCAAAGTGGTACCTGGTGGTACCAGAAGATAGAGGATGGTATTGGGTATCGGGGTACAAAGTGATGACCGTAATGGGTCTAACCATCGTCTGACATCTGGCATTAGGCACTCTGCTTTCGAGTGGCAACGCCCGCAGCAATTGTTGCCGTTTACGACTGCCGCGGCATGCTCTCCCGTTCACCCGCTCTCAATCCTACGCACTGTAAGCTGCATTCTCAACTGCAACGAGAATACATGTGCATTGGTCTTTCGCCTCTTTTAGTTCGACATTTCAGAAGGTTTCAGATGATTTCAGCAGCCAGAAGAGCGAAAAAACAACTATTTCGGGAAAGAATTATCTAATTATCTAAAAATGAGCTGAAATTAGAAAGATTAAAGCATCAATCAAAGAAGCGAAGTATTCCATTAGAATGGAAAATTATCCTATAAGAAGGAAAAGAATTAATTGCTACTTTCAAGGGGAGAGTGTCACTCCCGAGTTCCTAGGAATTATTGCCATGCTGATAGAGTCGTTATTCATTGATGGAAAAGCAGATACTTTTGAAAAGAACTTCTGGATTCCATGTGCTCCTCACTGAATTACAACACATATGGCCAACGATAATTACCCATTTTTAAAGCCCAGCGATTTTTCAAACGTCATGCTATCGAGCGAGAGGCCTCCATCTATTCGAGGTGATTTTCAGAGAAGGAGTAATACAGATTTCATGCAGAGTCCAACTTTCAGAACCCGTTTCCACGGGCGAGACGTGACCGTAGATTTGACTTGTGAGAGGATGAGGAGGTCGAGGCCAAGAAGCAAACGAGAAAGAGAAAGAAAGGGGAATAAAAAGGATGAAAAGAGTGAAGGATAAAAAGAGGAGGGATAAAAAGAGGAGGGATAAAAAGAGGAAGAAGAAAAAGAGTTAAAGAAGAGGAAAAGGAACAAAAAGAAATAATAAAGAAAGAGGAAGAAGGAAGAACTGGAGAATGAAGGGGTGGAGCGATCTGACTATGGGGTAAGATGAGAAGTAAGAGCGAAATGAGGCGTGGGCAGGGTGAGGATCCAAGAAAAAATCTATAATTATAATAATTACAGACGAGACGACAACAATTATAAATCATCATTGAACTAGGCAATGAAACATAAATAAAATATTGCGCCGAGGTCCATTAACATTCCTATCTGCATTCAAACTCAGAAGAAAGTAAATGAATCAGTGCACGTCTTCTGGATCCCAGGCGGAAAAGTCGGACGTATGGCGGATCTTACAAACGGCATAGTACCGCGCCAGTTGTAAATGAGGAGCAATGCCAGTACTGATAATTAGTACCGCGCCGAGCGTTGGCGCGGTAATGGTTTAGTACTGCCCCAGTATGGAGTTCAAGTACTGGCTACAAGCTGACTTAGGGAGA
>CAJFCP010000169.1:189885-240137 GCA_904066005.1 Synergus itoensis | reverse complement strand
TGTGCCGAACGTTGGCGCGGTACTGGTTAGGTACAGCCCCAGTATGAAGTCCAAGTGTTGGCTAGAATCCGACTTAGGAGTTGTGCCGGGCGTTGGCGCGGTACTGGCATAGTACTGCCCCAGTACGAAATTCAAGTGTTGGATAGAATCCGACTTAGGAGTTTTGCCGAGCGTTGGTGCGGTACTGGTATAGTACTGCCCCAGTACGGAGTTCAAGTGCTGGCTAGAAGCTGACTTAGGGAGTTGTGCCGAACGTTGGCGCGGTACTGGTTAGGTACAGCCCCAGTATGAAGTCCAAGTGTTGATTAGAATCCGACTTAGGAGTTGTGCCGGGCGTTGACGCAGTACTGATATAGTACTACCCCAGAACAGAGTTCGAGTGCTGGCTATAAGCCACCTTAGGGAATTGTGCCGAGCGTTGGCGTGGTACTGGTATAATACTGCCCCAGTGCGGTTAGGTACAGCCCCAGTATGAAGTCCAAGTGCTGGCTAGAATCCGACTTAGGAGTTTTGCCGAGCGTTGGTGCGGTACTGGTTTAGTACTGCCCCAGTAAGAAGTCCAAGTGTTGTCCTGAATCCGACTTAGGAGTTTTTTCGAGCGTTGGCGCGGTACTGGTATAGTACTTCCCCAGTAGGAAGTCCAAGTGTTGGCTAGAAGCCGACTTGAGAAGTTCTGCCAAGCGTTGGAGAGGTACTGGTTCTGTACTACCCCACCACTGATTCAAGTGTTTTGGTTAGAATCCAACTTGGGACTTCTTTCGAACGTCAGCACAGTTCAGATTTATACGAAAAAAATTTGTAATTCAGGAATTACCGAACAATAAGTTTTCGGTAAAAAAAATTGAAATTTTTTTGAGCCAACCGAATAATTTTTTTGCGCAGTTTTTTTTCCGTAAAAAATTGTTATTCTGCCAGTAAAATATCCTATATTATGCTTTTATGTTCTGAAAAAGTGAATATTAAAAATATGAAAAATTTTATATACGTATTTTATTCATTGTTAACGCAAAAGCTTTTTTTAATCAAATTATTTTGAGATAATTTAATATTTGTGTATGGTTGAGTGTACCGTGGAAGAAATGTGTTACCATCATCTCGAGAGCTTAGGGTAATGGTTAGGTAGCTGGACTCGCGTCCCGTAGGTCATGCGTTCGATTCCCCCCGCGTTGCGTGCGAAATTTTATTTGTTATATATGCGTTAAAATTTACAAATATCGATTAGTTATAAGTATACCCATAATATATCTACGAATAAAACATGTTCTTAATTAATAATTGTTTTTAAGACATTTTTTTTGTTTCTTCATTGTACATAATTTCTCAGTGTAATGCCTGTACCGCCTCAGTATCGACAGACAACTCCCAGCCGAGTGACATTTCGAACGAATGCCAGTACCGCGCCAGCACAGTCTTTCGGTACTGGCATCATACAATTTCCAGTACCGCCCCAGTACCGACAGACAACTCCCAGCCGAGTGACATTTCGGGCGAATGCCAGTACCCAGCCATTTTCCAGGTGGTATTATGCCAATACCGCGCCAGTACCGACATCCGCCCGGCGGTACTGGCGCGGTACCAAGCCAGTTGTAAATTTCCACCTGGGATTGTAAAATGCGCTCATTTATCCTCCGAGTGTCCATCGGCCTTTTCGAAGGACTCCACTCAAGAGGGTTAAAGGCTCATACAGGAAAAAAATTGCAAAGAACCTGTCTCTCCTTCCCTTCGTATTTCTTATTCGATCAATCCTCCACAGAAAAAAAGTCTAGTTTTTGTTACAGCTTGTTTTTAGTACACCTTAATTTAACTCCGTTTTTAGACTTAATGCTAGCTTCAAAACAAGGCCGTAAAAAATGAACGGTCTTGCTTTAGGATTAAAGATGGACTTAAATCTAGCATTAAGTCTAAAAACGGACTTAAGTTAAAGTGTAACAAAAGCAAGGTGTAGGAAAAACAAGGTGTAGGAAAAACAAGATGTAGGAAAAACAAGTTTTAGGAAAAACAAGCTGTAAAAAAACATGTGAATAAAGTTTTGAACGTCCATTAAACGATCCAAAAAAATTTTTAATTTTTAAAAATTTCTTTCGCTAATATTACTTCAGGAACCTCAAAAAAACGTTCTATGGAGGAAAATCCCACACTTTTTAATTATAAGGGTGAGAAACAACCCTTAACATACTTTAACGTTAGACTGCTAAAGATAATTTTCCACGTCGAGAAATGTTTATATAGTTATTAATTATAGGGTCGTTTTCTCGATTTTTGTTATTTTTCGAAAGGGGTGGTTTTTGGGAGTGGTCGAAAGGTGTTTTTGAGGTCCCTAAAGTAATATTAGCGAAAGAAATTTTAAAAAATTATAAATTTTTTTTGAATCGTTCAATGAACGTTCGAAACTTTATTCACATACAAAAACTAGACTTTTTTTCTGTGTCTTTATCCACCGTTAAACATTTCAAGCCAATTCCATCAGCGGGGCTTAAAATTCATCTCTCCGTGTAACCAATCAGCTTCCGAAATCTCAATAACCGATTGGTTAATCTTCATCTCGACGGCAAGAGGGTGATAGTTAACCACTTGCCTAAGGGAAGGTTTGATATAGTAGTAGCTTAAATTCACAGGTAGTTCAAATTCCATTTATATGACGTAACTACATAGAAGGTCGAGCCAAATGAAGACGAAAAACATTAGTAAAAACATTTGAAAGATCTAAAAGTTTTAAGAGAAAGATTTTAAGGGACTTTATAAGATTTTAAGTTATTCCAAGTGATTTTCGGTGATTTCAAGAAATCTTAATCGATTTCGAGGAATTTCAAAAGAGTTGAATATTGTATGATTTCAAGAGATTTATTTAAGGATATTTTGAGTGATTTCAAAAGATTTCAAGCGATTTCAAGAGACTGCATAACACTTTAAGTTGTTTCGCGAGATTTCAAAATTTGAAAAATCCTACGCAATGGTAATATTCGCAGTCTGAAAAATATTGACACAGCAAAATGCGATTCATTCTTCTCAAAATTAAAAGGACGCAAGCAAATCATGAAGAAGAATCATGACGAAAAAACACTAGCTTCTTGAGAATGAACTTACTGCGAAGCTCGATTCACTCTCGATATACTCGACACGATTTCTTTTTGCCTCGAGTATCGGTGAATAGCAGTGCAATGAACGAAATCTGGGAGAAAGGGTGAAGAAAAAGGGTGTGTATCGGGTGTGAGAGAAGAAAGAAGATAGCGAGAGTGAGGGGCAGGGTGAAAGAAAATGAAAGAGCGATCCAGGTTTAACGAAGACCTGTCAACGTCAACGATAATGGCAGCGACGAACTTTTTACTACGGTGCCATCCTCCTCCAAGAAAGGCCTATCGACTTCTCAGATCTCAGGTCTCGCGACCGGACTCTGGTATCTGTGAACTCGCTCTTTGACTTCGGATTCGTGCTATCCGTGTCACTTCGGCGAAAGAACCTCGTATAAAGACTTTCGACCTGGACATACTCTATGTACCTTACATGCATCAAGAATCAACCGGGATATATGTGAACCTCAAGAAATCAGTCCCTGGAATTCATTTTCAGTCAATTCATGCTCACTCTACTTTAATTGCTACAACAATGATTTATTTTAATTTGAAGCTTTCAGAACTGGTGTAAATAAACTGTTTAGAGTCTATTAACAGAGAGTTAGTCGAAAAGAACAAAATTAACAGCTGTTCAATTATGACAGGAAAATCTTAAATTTAAATCCCTTTCTAGATTCTAAGATTATTGATTTGGCTTGATAGATACGGAAATGGAAAGGTGGAATACATTTCAATAACGGATCTATGAACGAGGTTCAGATATTCAAATATTTTGACACTGTTTGACATATGAGTCACGATTAGTGTCGTTAAGTCTGAACTGAATCTCAAATTAGTGAAATGAATCTAGAAATTGATTCAAATTTTCAGTAATGTATTTAGAGTTAAAAATGTTATATTTATACAAAGATTAATTTTAAAGAAACGAATTTCTTATACAAACATATTTTTGAAAGCTGCTATTTGTTCACCACTAATTTCAGCTCATTTCCGGTCTTCCTAATTTCAAAATTACGGTTTCCTTAATTCTTGTAAAAAAAGTGACGTATAATTTCCCTGCTTCAAAGAATATCAACCGGAAAAGAAGCTCTTCTACTTAGAGTATTCCGACAACCATGAAATTCCTAAGTCTAAGGTCTTGAGTATATAGTTATTTACTAATAATGCACTTAAGTTCCTATCGTAACGGATTTGAATGCAATGACTATTTTAATAATACGAAACTGCATTATAAAAAATGGGAATATAAAACTGAGTAATTTTTTTCAAGAACTTGTTTAGTTTAGTTTAGTACTAAACTTGTACAGAAAATATATAACTTCAAAAAAATAAAATCAGATTGAAATATGTAAATAGAAGCACTTTAAATTTATAGGCTAGTGCAGTAATTTCCTCTCGCTGAATCCATTAATGTATTAGACCGCAGAATTTAAATTAAAACGTTTAATAGGAGAGAAAGCAGTATTGAAGATATTGAAAATATTCAGAAACTTTAAATCACATTTGTAAATACATGCAATCTGAAATATTCAAATTAGATCATTTTTGGTTCTAGAGTGTTATTTTTTTTTCATTACCCAAATGGCGCGTCAGAAAAATTCCAAAACCCTTTAAATCCGATTCGGAACGATTGATACTTGGTTTCAATATACAAGTCCCGATTCGCAACAATTGAAAACGATTCTATAACTTCCGGTCAGCTCGCACCAATCATAAAATAAAACAGGTACACTGTTGTCTTTTACTCTTTTGATTGGTGCAAACTGAACCTCCAGTTAGCTCTGATAGTTGCTTGACTAAGATAGCTGGTTTCGAGGATCTCTGTTGGAAAAGTCGTTTACCTTGAGAAAACAGTGTCCAACAGGTAGATCCTCAGGCACCGTCGCGTTGTAGAGTGGCTTCTCGAAGATTGGTTCGTTGTCATTAAGATCATGCACTGTCACACGCACCGTAGCACTACTACTGAGAGGTGGACGACCCGAGTCGGTCGCAACAACAATCAATGTTGGTGCCGGGTCAGCCTCACAGTCCACGTGATTCACCGTACTGATCAATCCTGTACTCTCATCAATCGCAAACCACGTCGAGTTCATCAAACTGTACTTTATAACCGAGTTGGCACCTTCATCCAGATCGGTAGCAGTCACGCGTAATACCGAGGTTCCCGGTTCAGACGCCTCCAGGAGATGAGCTTCGTACCGCTCCTGGAGAAACTTTGGCGCGTTATCATTCACGTCCGTCACAATCAGCCTGAAGGTTCTCACCGCCCTGAGCGGAGGAGTTCCAGCATCCGTGGCTTCCACCAAGAGGTCATAAACCGGCTTCTCCTCCCGATCCAGTGGCCTTTCCACAACCACAAGGTAGATGATGTTGTCACGAGTCGTCAGCCCAAAGTGTCCGTCGCCGCCGGAGAGAGTGACGGTTGCGTTCGAGTACTCGGTCCTTGAGTCGGGATCGCTGACCGAGATCCTGGCCACGAATTCTCCCGGCTGGGCACTCTCGCTGATCTTCGGAGTAGCGTCGTCCGACAGGAAAATAACCGTGATCGCAGGTTGATTGTCATTCACGTCGGTGACATGGACCGACACGAAGGTGCTTGCTTCCAGTGGTTGGGCGCCGCGATCCCTAGCGACGATTACCAGTTCGTGTCGTTCCTTGGACTCGAAGTCGAGGGGCTTGTTCACATAGACCATCCCTGTTTCCGGATCCACTCGGAACATCTCCTCTCGGTCCGATTGACGACGATTGATGGAGTACTCGATCCTACAATTGTCACCAGCATCCAAGTCGGTGGCGTTCACCATGAGAATTGGAGTCCCGACGGTAGCGTTCTCCGGTACACTCGCTGTGTAGCGAGTCTGATTGAAGATCGGTGGGTTGTCGTTGACATCTTGGACGGTGACATTGACAAGGAGACGAGATCGTAAAGGGGGTGCTCCACCGTCGAGAGCTTCTATCACAAGTCGATACCAGGAACGAGCCTCGCGATCGAGGGATCCTGAGTTCTGAAGATCCAGGTACAAGACACCATCGCGACCCCGATGCTGAGAAAGCCGGAACATGTCTCCATAATTCCCGGAGACGATCTCGTATCGCTGAGTGGAGTATTGACCCAAGTCAGGGTCCTTGGCAGGTGGTAAAGCTCGTTTAGCGTCACGAGGAGAGTTCTCGGGGAATTCAACGTCCACGTGTTCGACTGGGAAGGTTGGAGCGTTGTCATTTTCATCAAGGACTTTGATGACCACCCGAACGTTCTGGGGCAAGGCGACGAGACTGTAGGATGGTCGAGTTTCACGATCCAATGGGACTCTGGTTTTTATTTCGCCTGTCGCGTGGTCTACGATCAGATCAGCATCCACTGCTGATCCGGGGACCGGGACTATCAGATAGGGTGGACTATCAGCATCAATGTAGCCTACTCTCGTACCCGGGGGTGCGCTTTCCGAGACCTCGAGATACTGTACCAACTCGGATCTCGTGCCCGGGGCATGCAACACTCCCAGGACGAGGAGCAGCAGCAGGACCCGTGCCGGTCGCATCCTGGGCATCCTCCTCCTCCTCCGCCACTTTTTTCTCTTCGTACTATCTCGATCTTTCCATTTCTGCAGGAAAGCGAAGACGCGGGAAATTCACTACACAGGTTCACGAAGAATCACGAAACTTTGAAATCAACCCTGTTAATCCTCTTTTCCTAGGATCACCTATCACGTCCACAATCCACAATCATCACCACATTATCACAATCACCTTATAATCCTCGATAAGCAATTCCTTAATTCTTCTGTTTGGAGGTACTTCACCCTTGATACTTGTGTTTCTTGGTATACACACGTGATGTCTGATCATAGTGAGTGTAACACTCGCCTCATCGTGATCTTTCCAGCGGGAGAAGACGAGCGATGACCTCTCGCATGCAGTTTGAGTCAGCCTTCAGGTGTGGAGTCACGTGCCTTTCCAGTAGTAGTGTTTTGAACTTGACTTTGCCAAAACAATTCGACTCATCTCCACATGGTAGTTTCTTAGTTTTCCTGCCTCTAGTTCCTCGTCTTCAGGAAAGACTGGCAAATCAGTCTCGCTGGCTCTAATCTTCTTTAAGATTATATCCGAGAGATGGTACCACGACGCGATCGTGCGAGCAAGCACAACAGGGAGGAAAAACCTGAACAGTATCGACGGAATCTCACTTCACCTAACGCAATAAACCCGCGCTAGCCGGTGCCTCGCCGTATCGCAG
The DNA here is from genome assembly GCA_904066005.1 of Synergus itoensis. Classification (NCBI taxonomy): domain Eukaryota; kingdom Metazoa; phylum Arthropoda; class Insecta; order Hymenoptera; family Cynipidae; genus Synergus; species Synergus itoensis. The sequence goes on along the minus strand of CAJFCP010000169.1, from coordinate 232,832 downwards.
AACACGGTACCGTAGGGACCAAAACGAATTCGATCTCTCGCTTTTCTCCTCTCGATTCGTGAACCAGGCCGGATATTGACTCTTGATTGCTGGAGGGACCTGGGATAATGTTTGAAACTTAGGTACTTTTTGAGGTATGAGTACACGAGGAGGTTAAACGCGACGTAAGGCCCAGCGTCTGTTCCGCGCGGCTTCGAGGTTAGGCATGCACTGACATGGCGGCACCTGCAAGGTCTTCCCTTCCCCTGACTACGAGCTTAGCTGGCCCGGCAGCGGCCATCTTGGAGAGGGGATCTTTGGGCCTGTTTGCTCGCTGGCTCACTCGCTCACACTCGCTCACGATCCTCGACATTCGACTCGATTCACGGCTCGGCAGCGAGCAGCTAGCTAGAGTAGACTTGGGCCTGCCTGACTGCCTACCTACCTGAGAGCCAGGTATGCGAAGAACTGACTTACCGTCCGCGCTCACTTACTTCCAGTCCATAGAACCTCGTGTCCGGAAACTCTCTTATGTGACGGAAGAGAGAATGTGTGGAAAGATGCATTCCTGGTTCAAGGACAACACTTTGAATTGTAAACAAGTCGTTGTCTTTGCGTTATGTTGGAAATCTACTCTTTCAATTTTTCAGACACCCTAGTGCAAACGTACATGTAGAAATTTTTTTAAATTCCTTAAAATTTTCATGGTATTGTCCGAGAGACTTTTTTTTGTACTTTAACACTGAAAAAAAATATTTTGTGCAACAAAATATGTTTTGTTGGCTGAAAAATTTTTTTTTTGTTTCAACAAAAATTTGGTTGAGCCAACAAAAAAATTTTGTTGTCCGGACCAAACCTTTTTTTCAGCGAAAAGTTATTTGTCTTTTAAAATAAGCTTTAGGTAATAAAAACATATTTTGAAAAAATTCATTAATAATTTTGCATCTAGACTGAAGTCGACTTAAATTTTTCAAAGGAACGGCTCACGTAAAATTAAAATCCTTGAAATCACTGTGAATGAACCCAAAGCTTGTTTCCATCAGCAGGAAATAATTTAATCAATTTAGAGACTTTAACTCCTCTCCATTATGTCAAAAAGTCAGTCTTAATCCGACATACATATTTATCATCGCTCACAAACCATTTCAAACCTAGTAGAATTCCTTCCCTTATCAAATTCTCATTTTTTTCACTAGACCTTTCTTTTCCACAATTTTTATCCTTGACATGTAATCATTATTCAGATACGACTTTTCTTTCACGAGGCTCTGTGAACTTGACACGTGATATATCGAAATGTATTAAATCTACCGTAAGAATTTGACCCTTTAAAATAAGGTGTCTACATGAAAGGGCTTGAAAGCGCCTTAAGAGAATCAATAGCGCAATCATGTAGATCCCACTCATCAAATGTGACCCGAAACGAATGAGTCTTTAGAGGAATTTGATTATTCCGTCGGCACTTTAACAGCTAACAGTTGAGAGCTAACATCTAGCTAGCTTCGACCCTTCTATCTGGAGGGTCGAGGACCCTGGAGCTGAACTCTCTATCTCTCTTTCTCTCTTTCTACCTGACTGAGGAGTATAAGAGTAGGCAGATAAATCTGCCGCCTACTACTAGTCGCCGCAGACAATATGCTCGAACCGTAGATCATCACCAGTATTGTTTGCTGAAGCATCGGTCCTGGGCCTCCTAATCTTTGCAGGTGCCACAACCAGGAAAGAAACCGAACGCATTATGTCCAATCCGGAATACCCATCCCAAACCCTATTTTTAGAACACTTTATAGAACCTATATTTGTCAGTTCTATAAATAAAGCGTCTTCGAATTTCTATTTATTTAGGTCGCACTTTTCCACCCGATGAGGTCAGAGGGTAGAATAGCGCCACTTTGCGCCGCACATTTAATAGAATCCTGAGGAATTCAATGAGTTCCAGTGGAATTTAATGGCATTCAGGGGAATTCGAAAGAATACAGTGTAATTAACTTTCAATGCACAAGGTTACAAATGTGTTTGTAACCTTTATTGAGAAATTCTTTTTAAACAAATATCGAGAATTGATTTAACAATGTCATTTCGAATAACCATAAATAAATAATCTTCGTAGTAATCAAAGCTGATTTACATTTCGAGTTGAGTCAAAAGTTGATTGAACTCACGTAATAAATAAAAATAAGTACAGCAAATCAGTAACAAAAATAATTAATCAGTCAATTAATTAATTATCCTCCAAATGAATTTTGAAATATTTTGAAACTAAATTACTCTGATTCTCCTGTTCCTGATCTTAAAAATAAACCAAGGGAATTTGGGAAACAAGCAGTAGCAGATAGTTTCTATCTGTTAAAGCCACAAGTTAAGTCCCAGAATGTGATTAGGGAACAAAGCAAATGTTTCGAAATATTAATCGCCTCTCAGCAGGTCAGGATTAAGGCAAGAGAATCCATGGAACCTTAATCTGTCGCCTGTGGAGGGAGATTGACCCTCTCATTTCCATTGGCACACTTATAAATGAAGCAACCTGGCTTTACTAGTATTCTAAACGATTATAAGACCCATCCTTCTTAGTTCTGTTCAGTGGTTCCATTTATTAATTATAATAGTAATTTAGACTCGAAGCACTCTCTACTCTTCAAAATCTTATGTCTTTCTCGAGTTCTATTGCCAAACATTATATTGCAATAAACAAGGAGGTCATGGAAAAAATACGTAATTATTTTTTCAAAATTCACAGTGAAATTAGTCGCGGTATCGTTACAAGTCATAAATATAAATTTTAAGAGAATAAAAAGACTAAGTTATGAAAGAATTTAATGTGTTACAAAAAATTTAATCTGACCTGATATTAAACTCGTCTGACTGGTCTCTTCCAAGAACAGCAGAGGATAATCCAGAAAAATCACTTCACATAATTTCGAAAAAGAAAAAAAAAGAAAAGAAAAGAAACACTTTTCAACTGTAATAATAATCGAATAGATAACAGAGTAAAAATTTTATCGTGATCGCGATAAAATACTTGTTAGTCATTTTAGTTTTAGCACGACCTCTCCAATCAAGAGATAATAGTCAACTGAAAGGTAAAGGACTAAAGGTAGAAAATTTTGAAGAACCCATAACTCACTCGCTTCCTAGAAAAGCATCCGATCAACAAATACAAATATAAACGAACCTGAAGAAGAATAAACTTGAGGACTAACAAGAACAATGCAAAATAAAAACAAACCATCCAAGGAAAAATAAACAGCTATCCAAACGATTTCCATCTTTCCAAAATAGAGACAAATTTTCAGCAATTTTTATTATTCGGAAAATTTGTTTAAATTTATAAAAATATAAAATAAGTCGTGAAGAATTAGAATAAGCTTTAAATATTATCAGGGTGTCTTTAACGGGCAATTTAAAATTTCCTGGTTTTTCCCGGTTTTCTCCCGATCTTTTCCAGTCTTTTCCCGGTCAAATTTTTTTTTCCTGTGACTAATTTATAGTTGCCTTTTTATGATTTTTGAAACAAAAAAAATTCAATAATTTTTTTGTTTTAATATGATAAAGTAAGAATGAAATAAAAAGAAGATAAAGTAGAAAAAAGTCGATTTTTCAATTAAATACAGAAAATTCCCGGTCCTAAATGAAATTTCCGGGGTTTTCCCGGTTTTCTCCCGGTCTTTTCGAGTATTTTCACGGTCAAATTTTTTTTCCTACGACCAATTTTTAGTTGCCTTTTTATGATTTTTGAAACAAAAAAATTGAATAAACTTTTTGTTTTAATATGATAAAGTAGGAATAGAATAAAAAGAAGATAAAATAGAAAAAAAGTCGATTTTTCAATAAAATACAAAAAATTCCTGGTCCTAAATGAAATTTCCGGGTTTTTCCCGGTTTCTCCCGCTTTCCCGGTCCACTAGACACCCTGATTATAATATATAAATCCATTGAATTAATAAATTTAGATTCCACAGAATTCTGAAAGTTCCCACTGAATTCAATTGGATCCCACTGAATAAAGCGAAAGAAAGAAAAATTCTTCCTCTGAGAAAGTCGTCGCCCTTAACTGAATCTCAGAATATCTTAATTGTAAAATATGCAGCAAAAAGTCCCAACTAAATACTTCACAAATGGAATAATTACTCTCAAAAAGCAAAAAATCGCCTCATTTCTTTCACTTATTGATCAGCATCGTTGAACAAGTTCGCTTAATTCAAGAAGCCGTTACGATATTGACACAAAGACGACGGATAATCTGATTCGTTCGTCACTTGGTACTTGGCACTTTTTCATCTCTTGTCATGACTACTGAAGATCGATTTCAACACGAGTATCACTTATGAATAATTAAGTACCCTGTACAGTTAAAGTGACTGAAATCTATAGAAAGAACACATATCTTCGCCTGTGGTCTCCTATTAATAAAAAAAAAATTATCCCAACAAATGTTTCCAAAAATATTTACAAACATACAGCCAGCATAAACAGACATATTTAAATGAAAGTTAAATATTTTAGATGTTTAAAAAGTCTTGGAAACTCTCCTTTGTCGCGTATATTACTTCGTCTACTTTTTTTCCCACAAGTTCCTTTTTCCTGAAGGAAGTAGAACTTCCCTGGCAATTATGAGCTCTCGGTACTCTTGTGCGTTTAATTATTCTCCTTTATAAGTCTGATATCCGTGCGGGGGTGTATTGTTATTACAGCAAGCGATTGAGAGGAGAAACCGCAGTGCAGTCTTGACCCAAGGCTTGACCGCAGGAAACAATATTCGCTGAGTAGATTATTGTTTTTGTTTCTAGGGCTCCTCGTCCCTGGACTCGAGGCGGCTCAGAACTTGCTCGTACCTCGTATTTTCGTTTTTGTCCAGTTATTACACAGTGACCTTCTCGGTTTTCCCCTACTCATACAAATATATAAATATATATGTATATACAGCCAGCAACTCAGGCTTGGGAATAACCTAAGTAAGAACATCCGCAGAATCTGGAACTACGTCGATCTCTTTTAGAGCACCGGAGACCCTAATCATAAGGCAGACGAGAATTTGTATTTGTTTTGCCAAGAATCTTCATCTTCAGAATCTCCTTCAAAATCAACACACTCTGAGAAATGATCTTTTTCATCTCGCAATATTGATTCTCCGGTCTTTATCTTTTTCTATAAATTTCTATTGTTTGTTATTAGTTACGGCCCTATTTAGTTAATATTTCTTTTTTATTAATTCAATCTGTTAGATTGCATTATAGAATTCCTCAGACTTCCACTGAAGAATTTTCCACTTTCCTAGAATTCCTTTAAGATTCCACTAAATTATATCACATAAATATATCTATAAGCAAACACTGACCTCGGGGAAGAGAACTTTTAGAATCTCCGAATTCTGATTAGACCCTAAGTGGAAATAAACCCTCTGCTAAAAGAAACAACAATTCGACCCTAGAAAAGAAACCTCGTAGATCTAAAATATATAGTAAAGGACTAAAGGGAGTTTAGGTTTGTTTAATATATCCTTCAGGAATAGATTTTGAGCACGTTTCCTTCTGTTTAACATCAATTTAGGCTATCTCAATATACATTTATACAAAGCGGTCGAAAAATGACAGACTTTGTGTCCAAGGACGAAACTTCCTTTCATAACTTGACCACTACAGAAGTAAATTTGCGAGATAATCTGCGGCCAGTGACCAACCCTGTTCTCGTCATTAAGCAAAATGATTGTCATTCGCAGAGACCACCTACACCATTCGAGCCTGGGGATCATGGAACCTGGGGGAAGAAACCTGCCACTTTCCAGGAACCTCGCGAGGTTTCGTCGATTTTGGCTTCCGGCGTCCTTTCTTTTATTCCAGACCGCCGATCCTTTCAGAGAAAAATAGATGACTTGCCTGGACGCTGATTGCTAAAAAACGCTAAAAAATACAGTAATTGTTTTTGTGCGAAGGAAATAAGGTATCGAAGGCCAGGGGCACAGGTGCTTTGTGGTTTTTTAGTTTCAGCGATTTGAAGGAAGAAATCTAACTGCAATGAGCATTGAGGTTATTATATACGTCGCAGGTAGACTGTGACTCTAAACCTGAGATAAATATCTAAAATCTTATCGTTTGAAAAAAATGGTCTTGTAATAATCTAGAGAGAAGAAAGAATGGTTTGAGTGCTTAGGGTATAGACACAGCAATTACAGAATATTGGTAAATGCTCCTTGGGTAATATTCTTTGGTTGCAGTGAACCTGAGAATTTTGAGAGTACAGGTATACTTTCAAGAGTAATTTTCTCGTAATAGTGAAACCGTACTTACGAGGTCAGAGAGTTTTAGTAAATGATTTAGATTTGCGAAATTAGGTGAGATACCAGCCGCGTTTAGCCTAATAACGTAAGACCCAAGAATATACACTTTTCGCTGCCGAAAATGATGATGTAAAATATTGTAAAATGGAGTCGACAATAATTGGTATTCAATCATTCTGAAACAGTATTTGCAACCTTTAAATAATTGTCATTGAAAATAATGTCATGAAATACATCAAATGCCGCATTTAAATTATTGTAGAATATTCTTTTCAACTAAAAATAAAAAACCTTGATTGAGAGAAATAACAGCCTTTAGCTCGGCTTTGATACGTAATTTGTGTCTCTGAATGTTCATTGTTTGTTTTTATTTTCTCATTTTCAAAAACCAAAGTGACGAGCCTAATTGGATCCCTTTTTTCGCTGAGGACAATTGCCTCCCAACCTAAACGCCATCGGCATCAGGATGGAGTGATGGACCTTTATAGAGTTGCTTTTGCAAGTCGTGCAATCGCAACTGTCTCCTGATTATATGGATTTCGCGATGATTTCTGATGTTGTTGGTCCCGACCCAAGAAAAGTTAAAATAATACAGCGTCGTTTCCTAGCCCGGATCCCTTGAGAGATTTCTGAGCCGGTTCGTTAGCGAGCTTTGGCGCGAGACACCCTGTCATTATGCTGGTCCCATCACCCCCACCAGTATCCAATTTTCGGTGCCCCTTTCGTCCCCCCCCCTCTTCCCTTTTCCCCTTCTCACTATCTCTCAGACTTCTTTTGGTGTTTGGAAGATTCATACTTTTGCTTCTGTGGCAAACCCCTACCTACCACAAAAAGGAATAAGGAAAAGACTTATCATCTGACTGAATTCGATTTCAATTCGATTCTCTGGCCAGTGAAGGTCCTACCGTGGAATGTAGATCTTGGTACTTGTATCAAGGTCTTCTTGTGTGTATAATGTATATAGTATAGACTCTATCGGTAGGAGAAATCTTGACAGTATTACTGCAAGAAGAATCATTTGCCCTGGGCCCGTCATCCGGGGTCCTACACGCGAGTCTCATCTTTGAACGGATCACGAAACGCAATATCACGAGATACCCCGGCTTGTAACGAGGCTTTTATTTTCAATTTTCGCACCGAGATACTTTTCTTTTGATCTCTCATTGCCAGCCGGTACCGCCATCTTTAAGGTCGACCGCTGATTAATCCTGTTTAATAAAGGAACAAGAAAAACTCAGGATGTAAAAAGTTAATTACGATTGGCAAGAAAGAAGAAACTTGTCATTTAGTGGCGCTAAATTGAGTTTATAGACCAATTTAGCTTTAGCTTGTTTAGTCATTTTATTTTATTGCGGATTGTACCATCTTCTATTTCTCTGTCAATCTCATATTCTACCTATCATTTGCAGTTCCTATCTTGTTATCCTTTTCTATCCTTTGTACATCCGGGACTATAATATTTTTCGTCTTTCTGAATTGCATTCCATTAAAGAAAGACTTAGAAAAAGCTTGAACAATCTTTGACCACTATTTATCTATTCCGACGTTTTAATTTTCAAGTGAAATCGAGAAAGATGGAAACATTCGCAGATTCGCTGTAACAATCTGCCCTCATTTTTTCGCGAGAAAATGCCGTTTTTATTCGCGGCGAGTACTTTCTTAAGATCGACGATTGCTAAAGCGCGGAATCTGGTACATCTCGATAACTTCGACTACGATCTTGGTCGCATAAAAATTCCCATTGGATCAGGAAACGAGTTAAAGAAGAGAGAAAAAAACGACAAATTGTCGCACATTTCACTTGGAAAAAGTTAGATGAATGCGGTATGATCGCACGACTCGATTGATGAATTTCCACACGACTATTTGTCACTCCATTACCCGTGTGGCATCAAACGTCCAGTTCAACATTCCTTATTTGTAATCAGATTCCGTATACAAGTGTTTAACTACCTAGGGGTATAAATTACGCAGCGATGTTGCACATTCGATGAAAATTCACAGTGAAATCGTTCAGTCGTGCATTTTCCGAAAATGGAAGAAGCGATTCCCAATCGGGTAAAAGCCGACGGCCAATCCGTCTCCCAGGGGAAAGAAGATCAACCTGGAGTCTGTCGATACGTAACTAGGAGTGACACTACTACACGCGTTATCTCGATAATTAGAGGCTTTCTCTCGAGCAAATATCGATGTTGGAACCTCAGAAACTGGTTCTCAGATTCCGAGGTCCATGTCAGGGGTTCCAGCCAAAGATAAGAAACTGACGAACTCGAATCTTGACTCTCCTTTACATCTCCACCTTGAATCAATCTTCAATCTGTCTTTTTCTTTTTATTATCATTATTATTATTAATTAGTTTTAGAAATCGAGATATGTTGCATCAGTCAAGGAAGCTGGGTGCTGCACTGAGAAAATAATACTATTCACTATCTTCTGAATTCAATATGATAAAATATAAGATCCAAAATACAAGGTCCCACAAAATAAGAACCAAATATAAGATCCTAAAATAAAATCCTAAAAATCGAGTCACCTGTACTACCCAAAATTAATCAAATGTTGGGCCCAAAAAAATTAGGAACCGAAAAATATAGGACCGAATAATAAACCCCAGTTTAAAGGCCCGATAATATAAGGCTAAATAGAATAATGCCAAAAAATAAGACATATAAGGCTCAAAATAAGTGCCTAACGGAATGTTTGAATATGTCTCAAATATCATAAAAGCTCTTGAACCATTAGATCCTCTATCAAATTGTTCATACTTCCTTGAAAGAAAAATATGGGTATAATAATCCATCAAAGAATAATTTCTGAAGAATTGCCCTTCACAATCCCTTTAGATTCCCTTTTGCTTTCAATAATTGGGATTGGAATTATTTGATCGGAGCGCATAATTGATTTACAACCATTGAATCTTAACAAAGACGTTCTGCTTGGAACATCCTAGGGTCGAGTTGATCTCACGAGCGGATAAGGACGTTCGCGATTCACGAGAATCCTCGGGGTTAGGAAGCGTACAATACCTATACCTAGGGACACGACCGATCGGGTTTAGACATCCTGAATATCCAGGGACCGCCTACGGTCGACCTCGTGATCCAGTTTCCAGTGAAATATGTATATCGAAGAACACGATAACATCCAAGGCGTCTCTCTTCGATCTGCACCCGATATTCCATTCCCACCCCACCTCGACCTGGTCCTTGCCTCATTTATCTTACAAGCTTTCCTCCCAAGGGGTATAGAACTTAATATTTTTAATAAAATTATTGCATATTTTTAGGTCACTTCAAGTCATTTACTAGTGATTTCTGAGTGATTTTAGATGATTCCTGAGCTATTGAAAGTGATTTCTAATAGTCATAAGTGATTTTATATGATTTCAGGTGATTGGAAGTGATTTTATGTAATTGAAAATTATTGCAAGCGATTACAAATAATTAGAAGTGATTTCATGTGATTGCAGGTGATTAGAAGTAATCGTAAGCGATTGCAAATGACTGCAAGTGAATTCAGGTAATTTAAGGTCATTGAAAGTGATTTCAGATGGTTGCGAGTGATTGCAAGAGATTACAGGTGGTTTTATGTGATTTCAAGTAATTGCAGGTGAATGCAGTAAATGCAGATGAACGAAATCTGAATTAAATAAATATTTTATAGCTATGTAGGTACACACTGTGGAACGGAAACATTAACTTGTTTTAATAGGGTATTCTTTTCCATCGTGTTGTAATTGTTGTATAACATAAGCCAGGGTTTATATCAACGCTACGAAGAGATTGATTATATTTGAAAATCGAATAAGAATAATAATATACGAGAGTAATTGCTCTGTCGTTCCGATTAACCATTAATAGCTTCTCGCAATATATTTCATAAGATAGGTGTCATTTATGGCTTATGAGTCTGCTGCAGTTGTGTTGCATGCCTCAGCGAAGAACAACTTGATATTGCATCTGCTGCAGCCACACGCACTATCTCGACCTTCGGGAAACCACTTTTAGCATGATGGAATTCAAAGAAAAATTCACACGTCCTTCTTCACACTTAAAGTGATTTCTGAATTCTGAATCCTCTTTTTTTTTTAATTAAAAACACCCCTCTAGATATACACTTTCTTTTTTTCCTATCTTACAATTTTTTAAAATTTCTCTTTCAAATTCAGACTTGAAATTACTTTACAGGGCGTAGAAAAAATTAATTCAAGATTTTTTTGTGATTCGAGCTTTGACGTAATTTAACGTAAATTTAAAACAATTAATTCATTAATTCACTAAGAGAGTGAGACTTTTTACAAATGTTTGACCATCCTAGCTATCTGAATATGAATACCGAGCAGAGAGTGCAGAGAACATGAGAAATATTTAAAAAGAACATTTTTAAAGAGAACAGGAAGAGTCATCTCTGGACGATCCTCAGAATTACATCGAATAAATTCGCCTACAAAATTACCGACAAAAAGAAAATTGCAAAAATAGTTACTAGAATCAGAGATCTGAAAATGCGATTGCGAATTCCGAGTTTCAGATGCAAATATAGAAAACATAATATAACTTTTCAAAATTTTAGCCTGAAGGTTGAGACCGATTTTGGCTGAAAGCAAACGGACACTCATGAGAGCGAAAGAGACAAATAGAACACATGAGAGTAAGAAAGATAAATAAATCAATGACTGGGAATAAACATGGAATAAACCTCCTCTACTACTGAAAAAACGACTTAAAGATTTAAAAAACAACACTAAAAAAATCAACCGTTACCATTTCAGAATCAAAAAACCCCCATTGTTTAAGCAAACAATTTGAGACTTAATTTTCATCTGATTATTAATTACTAGTCCAATATCCAATGTATTTGGAAAAAAAATAAATTAATACTTAACACACCTTTTGTTTCTATTTGACTTTTGACTTTTCTCATCACGAAACTGAGAGCACCCTTCTTAGAAAAGAAGATATTACAGCTAGGAAATCTTTAGGCGATTCTGAAACAACTTAGCATTTTTATCAATTCAGTGAAGGGACATCTACAAAATACGTGATACTTAGGGGGGGGGGGGAAGCACTTTATCATGTGATATTAATAATATTCAATAAAAAAAAATTTAATTTGAAATCTTAAATAAAATGACTCATTTCTTTAAATTATTATTACTTTATACTTTATATTACTTTTATTCCTACATATTAATTTTTTATAGATATGGTTCTAATTTGACATAGGGCAAGAAACGAAATACTGTAACTTTATATTATTTTTAAGAATTATTGACTATAATTATAAAGCAAATCAAAATTTTCAGCATTATTTCTAAATGTTAAGATGATAAAAAAAACTGGAAAAAAAGTATCACGTATTTTGTGGATTTCCCTTCACACGAATATAAGCGACATTCAAATATATTGCATAAAAAATAAAACAATTCAAATAGAAAAATCGGCACAGTGACGTTGATAATTGCTATCAAGAACCATTCATTCGAAAATAAATGGCCCTTAATAGAAGTTCCCCTCTTCATGTTTGGGGCTCTTCAGCATATAGCCTCTTCTTTCTTCTGGCAATACAATTGCCATCTATAAAATTCGATTTGCGCTCGAGTTCTATCAATTCCGCATATAAACTATTCCCCTCGTTTTTAACTCGAGCACATTCCACGATATAGACAAAGATAATTGGTAAAACGCTAATACCAAAAATCATAGGAAAAAATACCTTCATGGAAAATGAAAGATATTAAGTCCCAATACTACCTACCTAAACTTATACATTCACACCAGAATAAATTACCTGCCTATACCTAGCTATATTTAAAAATGCAAAACAGATTCATACCAACACACTCACTCAACGATTCTCATTCACACTGCCCCGGTGCAAAAATGCCTAACCTAGGGATACGTCCCGGGACGCATCCTGCACCTGAGCTTGGAAGCCACGTTAGGGCATTTTTCACATTGATACATACATACAAATAAAAAAACAAAAAAATCTGAAATCGTACACCGTTTTTTTTTAATTTTTGAAATTCCAAGTCTATTTTACTTTTTCAGAGTGTCTAGCGCTACTCCCTTTATTCTCTATAACAAAATTTTTAGTCATTTCCAAGCTTTTCTGGACTTGAAAATTAAGGCTCTCGATGCTGAACAATTTTTTATTTGAAATATTCTAACTTAAAATTTTAAATATACAATTAAAAATTGTAACATTTTATTATAGTATTTTAAAAATAAATAATGATAATTATCAATTAGAGTATTATTGCTGCAGCATGTTGTCAAACAAAAAGTGATTCGAATTGAACTGTTATTTTCAGTTCTTTATTTTCAATTACAAATACTCAAATCTAAATTCCCAATTCATTCTTCTAATGTATTGGAAATACTCCTTTCCTCGATTATTTTGCTAATAATACGAGAAATGAGGATGAATAGATTGAGTGCAATTTTAAATTCTAAATTAATCAACAAACTGCATTCAGAATCACAAATTGTTAAGGCATACATACATTTAGCAATAATACATTCAATAAGTACTTGAGTTAATTTGATTTTCCAATATTGTATTGGAAGTATTGATAATAATAAAATGAATCCAAAGCTTTGTTTAATCCCGATAATTTTAAATTGGAATTGTAGTTTTAACCTTCGAGGTTGAAACACTTAGCACCTTAAAATTTAAAACAATTTGGGTTAAATGTTCAACTGTTGTGGATTCTAATTTATAATAATTCAATAATAATTAAACAATAAATAATAATTATTAATAATAATTATTATGATTTGAATTAAAAAATAATTAAAATTAATCCCTTTTTAAATGATTCAAGCCTTCTTCCATATTTTTTAAAAATTATAATTATTCAGATTATTTTAAATTTTGATTTGAAATTGTCCTGTTTTTAATGTTTCCGTGAAAAACTCAAAGAAATTTTCAGGTTTTCCAGGTTGCTAGACACTCTGAAAATTGTTAGATTTCAATGACTTAAATAACTGATTTTTTACATACCAATTATAATTACAAAAAGTTACTTATGTTAGGTAAAATCTACAAAAACAAATACACTTTAGATTTTGCGTCTAAGTTAATTGAACTAAAACGGTGTACGCAAAAAAATAGAAAAGTTAATAATTACATACACATCCTAATCTAAGTTAATTTTAAACTAGTCTTGATTCTTTATGTTTTTCTTTTAATTTTGAATTATAAATCAATTTCAATTTAAATTAAAAACTCAAATTAAGGTTTAAACTATTCTGATGATTAGAAAATAAAAAACTTCAATTCAAAATTGATTAAAAACTACAAGAAATTAAAATATGTCAAATAAAATTGAAATTCAAAAAATAGTGATAAAATATGCAAATAAAAGTAATAAAAAATATGAAATGCAAAAATGAATCCTCGGGTTGTCTGTGCATAGAAGAAGAAGGAATTGACTTAATTCGAAAAGGAACGAAAACATACTTGACCTTCTTCGATACACAGTTTTCCCGTTCCTTTCTTGGGTTCCAAAAAAATTAACAATTTTATAATTAAATTAAACTATGTCAAAATAAATTTTGACATTAAAATAAAATAATTTTTAAAATAAATTTTTAAAATAAATTAAATTTTATTTTATTAATCCTGAAAGTAGATTAATATAAATTAGAAAATGAATTATTTTCTCGCGAGCCAAGAAAGGACGATTCCTAAGCTACCAAAAATTAAAAAATGACGAATATCAACTTTCTAATTAAAGAATTAACTTTAATTAGCTGTCACTGTCCGATTTATACATTTATATAAATACAACCTGTTTCCGTGCCAGTTCGGACCATTCATCCCTGGCATGTTTGGAAACAGGAGGAATTCAAAAATTCACTTACCTTGACAACTGTCCCACGTCGTAACGATGGCAGCATGAAGTCTTCAGGCCGGTCCCTAGAGATCCCTCCTCTTCTATAGACTTCTCCGAAGACCAGGGACATTGCAGGGGCCACTTTTTCTTCGGATCCTTCTTTCATTAGATTGCATCAGATCTGAAAAATTAGAAAGTATTAATAAATTGCTAAAAGAGAGTTTCGAAATTGAGTATAAACATTTTTTGAATAAGAATTATTATATTTTGTGGAATCATGATAAAATGTTATCTTCAAAAACCAACTCTGATTCTCTAATCGTGATGGCTACTCAAAAAATGTTTTAATACTTGTGCTGAGAATTTTGGAAAGTCTTTTAAATCAAAAAATTCTCCCAAATAGTTGTAAATTATAAATCTAGCTCTGTCTTCACATAACAGAGGTGGATTGTTTAGTTTTAGCGAAGAACATAATATAATATGATGTATATTAATTATTAGGACGTTTTTAAAGAATTTTCTTCACACAAGCCTCCAAAACATTAAGTAATTAAATTTATGAATTAAATTAATTAAATTCCAAAAAAAAAATACAAAAAACTAGATAATTCCTGATTTTTGAAATAAAATTCAAATTGTTTAAAATAAAAGTTATAAAATATGAGTTGGAAAAGAAATTTCTTTTACAAATAAATACTAATTTTAATTTCATATTTTTTTAAAAATTGAAGATTAGAAAATTTTTAGAAAACAATTCTATGTAAGAAATCTCTATTCTATAATTAAAATCCAAATTATTGTGTCTTAAATATAAAAGAGCAAGGCATTTAAATTGTTTTACCTCCTATCAATTGTTTCCTTTTTTTTTTGTTTTGTTTCGTGAAATAGGTAGTCTTTGTAGTTTAATAGACTTAATCTGCAGTGCGTGCAATTGCAGGAGAAACTGTTTTACTTAGAAGACGCTCTAAATTTTCTTCTCCATCAAAGCTGCCTGATCGTGCTGACCTACCAAAGATTGTTTAATAATATCATAATTAACTTAAATCAATTATTTAATCACGGAGTATAATTTAAAGTTTATATAAAAGATAACTTACCCATAAATAAAGCTTGCAGCTTGTCCTATTTAGCCAAGAGTAAATCGTCTATTTTCTTCGGTAATCAGACTATTTTACCACATCCTTATTCATTCAACTGTACTGTGGATTCTGTTGCGGTCGTTTTTTCAAACGTATTAGTACTTCATCCTGAAACCAACAATAATAGTTCATGATTCTTTATACTTTTGAAATTAAAATGATAATGTAAAAATTCACAAAAATATGAAAATACATTCTTCTGACAGATTAATATTAAAGAACCATCATTAAAATTCTATTTAGTACTACGGCCTCCATCCGAGTATAACTCAATCAAGAAATGCTTATAAATACGGTGATCAGACGAGAAGCCTTAAATAACTCTATGAATCCAACTGGACACATTTCCAACTTCAAATTGTCAAAGTTTAGAAACTTTAATCTTAAAAAGTTAAATTCTAAAGACAATGTTTCAAAAAGAGTCTATTTTCATTTCTTTTTTTATTTACCAGTGTTTCCATTCTTCGTTTTATGTAAAAAGTATTAAAACTAAATATTTTGTCGCTCTACAGCCAGACATATTTTCAAAAAATCTGCAGAGCGAAAATAAATATATATATTTATAATATTTGTTGAGAAAAATAAAGAGATAGAATTTTAAGATCAACTTGAGTTCTAACACTCTTAAATCGTTAAATTATTCATTAGAAAAATTAAAAAGTACTTTTCTAAAAATTTAAATCGTAAAACATTGTTAAACATTAACAGCGAATCTGGAAAACTGAGAGAATAATCTAAAATTTATATATTGTTCAGTAAAAATATTTAAAATATTTCTTACTTTTGTGATTTATCAAAAAACATTCACCGTTCAACGAAAATCGACCACAGTATGCTATCATTGCGTCCGCTGTTCAACTGTTTATGAAAAAAAAATAACATTTATATATTAGAGGTGGTGGGGGGTTGGAATTATGTTTAGGCAGGATTTTTCAGAAGCGAATGAATTCTAATAAAATATGTAGACAATTTGAAACACTGAGAAAGTGTGAAAAAAAAATTGTTTAAACAAGAAAATGTGGAAATGTGATAATTATTTACGTATATCGAAGCGAGAAAATTACTGAATATTTCTACTCGCGATCGTCAATTGGAGGATAATTAACACTCAAAGCAATTAACAATTTTGGTACTTAACGAAAACACTCACGGTTTGATAAAAGTCGACTGCAATTTATGCCAAATTGGATAATTACCTGCGACAATAGAGAGCAACGACGATGTACCTGTCATGGCCTCCAAAATGCGTAGTCATGCGCAGTTCAATTGTTTTATGAACAAGACGGAAGTGGGGGATGGTGGAGTTTGCACTGAAATTTATTTAGGCGGGATTTTTAATAGGCGAACGAATTATAATAAAATTTGTAGATAATGTAGACATTATGAAAATGTACAAAAATATTATTAAATAGGAAACGTAATAATTATGTATACGTAAATCGAAAATTTTGTGAGAAAATTACGATTGTCGCAAAAAACGATTCGACTTGTGTCTACGACAATAATCACCCACCTAACTGAATATTTCTACTCGCGATCGTCAATTGGGGATTTATTAGCACTCAAAGTAATTAAAACCTATGCAATGTAACGAAAATACTCACCATTCGACGAAAATCGACCACAATTTATGTCGAATCAGATAATAATTTGCGACAAAAAAGAGGGACGACGAAGTAGCTGTCACGACGTCCGGTGTTCAACTGTTTATGAAAAAAAAAATTAACCTTTATATATCAGAGGTGGCGGGGGTGGGAATTATGTTTAGACAGGTTTTTTCAGAAGCGAATGAATTATAATAAAATGTAGATAATTTGAAGCACTGAGAAAGTGTGAAAATAAATTATTTAAACCAGAAAATGTGGAAATGTGATAATTATTTACGTATATCGAAGCGAGAAGATTATTGAATATTTCTACTCGCGATCGTCAATTGGGGATTAATTAGCACTCAAAGCAATTAAAACTTATGCGATTTAACGAAAACACTTACCATTTGACGAAAGTCGACCATAATTTATGTCGAATCTGATAATAATCTGCGACAAGAAACAGAGACGACGAAATACCTGTCATGGCGTCCGTTGTTCAACTATTTATGAAAAAAAAATGGAACTTTATGTTAGAGGTGGTGGGGGGTGGGAATGATGTTTAGGCGGGATTTTTTCAGAAGCGAATGAATTATAATAAAATATGTAGACAATTTGAAGCACTGAGAAAGTGTGAAAATAAATTATTTAAACCAGAAAATTTGGAAAAGTGATAATTACTTATGTATATCGAAGCGAGAAGATTACTGAATATTTCTACTCGCGATCGTCAATTGGGGATTAATTAACACTCAACGCAATTAAAACTTATGCGATTTAACGAAAACACTTACCATTTGACGAAAATTGACCACAATTTATGTCGAATCATATAATAATTTGCGACAAAAAAGAGGGACGACGAAGTAGCTGTCATGGCGTCCGTTGTTCAACTGTTTATGAAAAAAAAAGAACCTTTATTGTTAGAGGTGGTGGGGGGTGGAAATTATGTTTAGGCGGGATTTTTTCAGAAGCAAATAAATTATAATAAAATATGTAGACAATTTGAAGCACTCTGAAATTGTGTAAAAAAGTTATTTAAATCAGGAAATGTGATAATTATATTATATCGAAGCGAGAAAATTACGATTTTGTCACAAAAAACGCAAAAAACGATTCGACTTTGTCTACAACAATTTACCCATCTAACTATAAATATTTCTACTCGCGATCGTCAATTGCTGGGGATTAATTTTAACACACAAAGCAATTAAAACTTATGCGATTTAACGAAAACACTCACCATTCGACAAAAGTCAACCATAATTTATGTCGAATCGGATAATAATCTGCAACAACAAAGAGAGACGACGAAGTACCTGTCATGGGTCATGGCATAATGAACAATGAACATTTTACTCATGATCTAACCACCCATGGTCTGGCCGCTAGACGTCCCAAATTCGTTCAAGTCGCGCAGAATTCAGATGACGGCCATGTTTATTTCTATAGCCGCCTAGTTTGAATTTGGACGGGGATGTACTCAAAGTTGCCACGAGCCCGCTATTGCAGTCGTATTGTGCTTATTGTGGTATTATATTATTTATTAAATGTTAACTCAATATATGAAACGTTAAATATTTTATCAAATATTATTTTATTTTAATAATTTAATATTATTTATTTATTTTAATATTTATTTCTTATATTATATTTATTTCTTATATTTTATTATAATATATATTTATTATTTTAATATTTATTTATTTTAATATTTTATTTATTTTAATAAATATATTTATTCCTTTTTTTTTTTCTTTATAATCCTTACAAATTAAAATAAATGTAAAAAAAGGTTTTTATGTTAATTAGTTAAAATTATACTCCAATAATAATATGCTTGCACCTGCATGTAACTTTAAATTATATCATTTATCACATATATCACTATTTTTATTCTTAAAAGATGTAAATGCGTTCATTAATTGGTTTCACCTATTCGAAATTGCCGCCTTAAATTCTCCAATATGGCTGACATATGAAGACTGTCCTGATTGGTTGCATTTTTTTTACTTGCGTGTGGCAAGACCTTGTGTGGTTAGATCATGATTTTACTATTGGTGGTGGCAGTGGTCCCAACTGGAGCCCCGTACTCTACTGCGCATGCGTTGCACTCGGGATCTGATTGGTTTCTATTCGCGCGTAATTTGAAATGTATAATATTTTTTAGCATTTCAAATTGCGCGCGAATAGCAACCAATCAGGTATCGAGTGCGACGCATGCGCAGAGTAGAATACGGGGCTCGAGTTTTGGCCACTGGGTGGTGGGGGTGTTCCGGAAGTAATTTTTTAGGTGGGCGGGAAAATTTAAATCTGCCAAAAAATAAATAGATGGCAAATTGAAATTTAAAAATACTTAAAATGAAAAATAGTAAAAAATTATTTATTTTAAACTTCTGAATTATTTACGTAATGACAATTAATACTATATAGTTTATAAATGAAATAGATTTTTGAAGTACTTACGAGGAAACTGGATTTATTTATTAAAATTATACTATTTGCAAAGAATAAATGGAATAAATTCTTTATTTCTGTTTGGGAGAGAGTTTCTTGATATTCTATGTTTTGTTTACTTTCTAGGAATTCTCAATAAGAGTAATCTGTTGGAAAATATTTCAACCAGTTTCAACTTTCAATGGCGAAGCCATGAAGAGATTGAAAAGTTGTTAGGTTATAGGTTATAGTACTTTAGTGGTCGGTAATTTCGAATGTTTCGAATAATAATTTCTCTGCTGCATTTTATTCCTATTATCCCATTAATCGGAATGAATTATTCAATTGTTATTTGAATTAAGTCATTTTCACTTACTGTTTAAAAATAATATATGAAAACGTACGTCAAACGTTGTATGTTATGATTGTTTTTAGAAGTTGATGTATAACTTGATTTCTGGATATCTATAGGTAAGATTATTCAATTTTGCATAAACTTTGTTTTTTTTATCAACTGTTTATTTATTATTATTGTACTCTTATTTATTTTATTCTTATTTACTTGAATCCTTATAATTTGTAGGTATAGTGCTTTAAATTTAAGACTCTTCTGCTCTGTTTTTATTTTTTATAAATTTACAGATATTACCCTATTTCACTGGAATTATGAATCATAAAGAACTTGAAAGTGAGGATAAAATGGACATCACAGAAAAGGTCCATTGTTCAACAATTCAAAATTCTTCTCAAGAAAATTCTCACCTGCAAAACGAAATTTTGGAACATATAATACATTCCAAAGCAATTTTTAAATCTCAACATAAAGACGAGCCTGAATTATCCTTCCAGGAGAAAAGGACAATTGCCTTAAATCTTCTAGAAAAAAGCCCCTCATCATTTCTCTCAAGATTCGGTATTTTTCTCAAATTAGAACACCTTTCTTTCTTCAGGAACATTAGCATTGACGATTATGCAATTTCCTTTTATCTTAAAAGACTTCAAAGAAATTTCGACAGGGAAAAAAGACAAGTTGACGTCAAAAATAGAAGGTACGAAGCTTTGAAATCGCTCGTGGAAAAGGGAGAATACTTTAGCGAAAAGGAGATGATGAAAAGAAATCCGTTGCTTTATGATCATTTAGTTGGGAGGTATTTAACTGAGGAAGAGAAGAAAGCGAGGCATAATGTAGATACTAAGAATATTACATTCGTAAATTTATTAATGGAAAGTATTGATCGAGACATCATGAGAAATTTTAAACAAGACCAGCAAGATGCTGAGAATGATGTTGACAATGAATGCAATTCTGATGAAAACAGCGAGGAAGGAAATAAATGCGAAAGTAAAAAGGAAAGTGAGATTAGAAACAAATTAGAAGATACCGAGGTGGAATATGATACTGATGAAGACAGCGAGGAAGTAAATAATTCCTTGAGAGAGAAGAAACCTGAGGAAAACTCACAGTCAGTGAAGAAAGAGGAAAACTTGCAGGAAAAGAAAGTTACTAAAAACTGGGGTGAAATTTCGCAGCCAAAAGATACTTACGAGGCAGAGACACGAGAAAAACAAAGAGATTTGTTCTGGTACCAAATTTCTAGTGAAGAACAAAGTATTTTGGCACAGGAGTTTATTTCGTATATGTACCAGAGTTTCTTGGATGGTCAGGACTTAGATTTCGATTACAGGTATTTGATAGCAGTTCGCTAAAAATTATTTTAAATCTTATTGTGTAAAAAATTTACTTTGTAATTAACTGATATTACTTTGGGTAGTAAATTGTTAATCATTTTTCCAATTCATTGTTTTTCAGTACTGTGGATAATAATGAAGATTACGATAATGTAGAATTAAGGACTCAAGATGAAGAAGAGAAATATTTCGATTCCGAATCCCCAGAAACTATCGTCACAGAAAAAGTTTTGATGGAAGACGACTCCGAAGATGAACTGGAGGCTTACATGAAAACTCTTGAGGTTAAATAATTAATAATCTTATATTAAAATTTTCTGAACTCATCGAATTACGAATGAAATTGTCATTATTTATTTCTTAGGGATATTCTCCAACAAACAAACTTGATAAGGATACTGAATAAATATTTCGATAGAGCAAACTGACTGAGCACTCGACTTTACAGAAATAAAGAATATTTTTCTATACCGCTTTCTCATCATTTCCCCTCAAAACTTTCGGACTTTTAGACTGGCATATTTAATTCTACAAATATACATGGAACTCAATAAAAATAGAGCAATTCTGATAAATTTTTTTTTTTTATATAAAAAGGATAATACATTCAAAATAAGATTACGATGCAGAAAAATTGTCATAATTTTAGAGGAATATTTGGCCAGTACTGAGGCCTTGCTTTATCTTTATGACTATCAATTGTAGTTTGGAGAGCAGTCTCCATTCCTAATATTCTTTGACTCGCTTCTCCATATAAGAGTTTAGCATTCTTGGTTCTTTCTTGCATCCAAGCTGCTCCTCCTTGGAAAGGAACTTTCTCTTCCTCTTCGGAAGCTTCTTCTTCTCGTTTTTGTTTAAGTTCCATCTTGTGTTTGATACTCTGCTTTAGGAAATCCATCATATCATCGTTTAACTCAAACTCAAGGTTTTCATCATCGGAAGCTAGTTCAAACTCTGCTTCTGCTTCCTCGAGATTGTTATGGACTTCTACTTCGTATTCATTCCGAATTCCGTTCTGAAATTGATTCCGAGCTTCACTTTGAAAATGATCCTGATTTTCATTCTCGAATACATTTCGAGCTTCATTCCGGAATTCGTTTGGAACTTCACTTTGGCATTGAGGATGAACTTCATTTCGAATTTGATTTTTTCTTTGACAATGACATTGTCTCGTTCTTGCAAGATTTCTGACTGTATCTCGCAATATTCCATTTTCTTGTTCCAATGCTTGGCAACGAGTTCTCCACCATACTACGTTGTGTCTGCAAAATAAAAAGCAGTAAAATTTAATTTTAAATAGATATAAACGTTTAAAACTACTCTGAAAAATTAGGAAATAACGTAACACGTGAAACGAAAACTATTATATAAATAGCATAAGTAGTATATTTACGTTTGTTGCCATTGCTGAGCAGTAGTGTAATTTTCCCAAAAAGCTTTCGCCTCCATCGATTTTCCTACTAATTTGTCTTTTGTAACATAAATACTACAACCGAGTTTTTGACGTTTCAAGGATCTAACCTCAACTTTTAGTCGATCACGATCAAGGCGCTTATTTCTTCCGTATCGCTTTCTCCTTCGATTTCTAATGCGTTTCCTCGAAACAGGAATGGCTTCCATAATTTTCTCACCACTTATTTTTCGCAAAAATTAGTAAATTAGACGTTTCCATTTTGCGAACACTATCAACTTTGATACACTTTGATACTCTACAATTTTTCGGTGCATGCCACGTGACCGCTTGCAAACTCCATAGTAACAAAGAAATCTCTTTTACCAGTCCGATTCTCTTATCATCTGAATCTTACCTTTTATCATCAGAGCTCATACCGACATTTCCTAAACGAAGTTCCTTCTTTCACCCACAGGTTTCGAATACTCTTATATGTACATCTATTTTTATTAATCCTTTTGCAACAAAAGTATCCTTTTCCTTTACTTTCAATCTGTATATTTTCGATCTTCATGTCCATGAACAATTGATTTTAAAAACATTCTTAGCCTATCTCTAATTGTTTATAGTTGATATTAACCTAGAAAAATTGTTCTTTCTCGCAAGTGGCGATACATAGAGGTGACTAACTATATAAGAACGATTCGGACGTTCAATTTTCGGGAATAGTCCGACACTACTCAGGAAAATACGCAGTCGTTTGCCAATGAGGAGGAAAAGAGGATTTTAATATATTAGGATGTTCACTTGTGATTTGGGTCGCAGCTGATGCACATATACGCTCCCTTGTGTGTGTGTCAGTTGTGGAGTAGAGTAGTTGGACGCAAAAAAAAGGTGTCCTTCTACTTGAAATAAAGAATCGTTATTAGGATAAGAAGGGAGCCCAAAGTTGACTAACGAGCTACTACACATTTTACTATATAATAGATCATAACTAGATAAGCTAGATAATATTTAGAATTATGACCAGTTCCATTGCACTAAAAAATCCCCAATCATATATAGTGTTAACAATTTCCGAAGATATTCTGACTCTTCTTGAAACCTTAGAGGCAACGTCTGTGCAACCATTGAAATGAGGAAGAAATTCTGAAAAACTGTAGTAGTGACGTAGACTCTTCCTTTTGCAATTTTTTTTGATAAATAATTTGTTATATACATTATATATGTCACGTCCAGCGATGTAAACTATTATTATAATTATAATCACTCCATCTCTGAACTAGTGTCAATTACAACTTTAAAACTTGATGACTGTTGACGCAAAAATGTTATGATCCACATATATGCAAATGTCACATGGATATACATAAATAACATTGCATCATGTAGAGCAGTATAGTTACTGTAAAGAAAACACACCATTTGATTGGTTTTCTTGATATTTAAATATTTAATCTAATATTCCAAATTTTTATAAAACAACGTTTAGTAACGTGCGTTACTTAGCATTATCGTTACCAAAAAATTGTAACGCGTTACCGTTACCGTTACTTTAAAAAAAAATAACGCGTTACCGTTACCGTTACTAAAAAAAAGTAACTTTTCTGGTAACGCGTTATAAGTAACGCATTACTGTGTCAAACACTGAAAATTACATATTATTTTCAGAATGACCAAAACAATAATATTAAATTCTGCACAATATTTCTTCCGATCTACTTATCTTTCATAAAACAAATAAAATGTAGATAATTTGTACGTATTTCATATATTTTGAGTGAAATTTTAGAAACTTTAAACCTTCAGAAAATTTTTAAATATCAATGTTCTTATAAATCAAAGATTATGATGGATTTTATATTTTAAAAAGGTAGTTGGTAGTAGTGGAGTTTAGTGACATATATCCGGAAACTTGATTCGATTTCCGCTTCTTTTCGTTTTCGTTGGAAATACCGCGAGCACGTGTGTCCAAAACTTTGAGCGATTTACCGTGAAATTTCTCAAAAAACGGTGTAAAACCAGTTAAAAAACAATCATGACTACCAAAGCCGAACTTGCTTGCGTTTACTCCGCTTTGCTCCTCGTCGACGACGATGTTGCAGTCACTGTAAGTTTTTGACATCTGTTGTTATAAATATTTTATATTCTCTGCTTAATATTTTTTCTCCTGAACAAATATCTGTGCTTTTTTAATTAAAATGTTCCGCATACTTTTTCCGTTTTTGTGTATTTTAATTATTTTAATACAGAAAAATATATTTTGAGATAAACGTGCATTTAAAAGTTTGAGGTTAGGAAGCCTGTGAACCCTGCGAGGCTGGCGACTTGCGTTTTTTGATCGTTAAATTTACAATTTAATTTTATTTAATTAGCTTGTATTTGCACTTTGCAGAGAAATGTTTCTTTGTCAAATACGTACTAGATAGGGATATTTATTTGATTTGATGTGCTATTTTTAAAATAATTCATGATATGTTACAGGGTGAGAAGATCCAAACGATCTTGAAGGCCGCCAACGTAGACGTTGAACCTTACTGGCCAGGACTATTCGCCAAGGCTTTGGAAGGCATCAACGTAAAGGAACTGATCACGAACATCGGCTCAGGAGTTGGAGCTGCTCCAGCTGGTGGTGCAGGTACAAAAATATTTCCTTAGGAAACATTCAAAAATATTATGTATGTTTGAAAAGGAGTGAAAATTAAAATTGACTGTTTTTTCTTTTAATAGCACCTGCTGCTGCCGCTGCAGCTGCTGATGCCGCACCAAAGAAGGAGGAGAAGAAGAAGGAAGAATCCGAAGCGGAATCTGACGACGATATGGGCTTCGGTAAGATATTCATAATCACATCTAAAGAAATATTTGGAACTATACCTATTTCGCCCTTTTCTTGATATCCTCAATAATAAATTTTGTTTTTTCCAGGTCTCTTCGACTAAATCCAGCGATCAACTCACACGGGTCCGTTTATTTTGTACAGTTTTATTGTACGTTGGGATAATAAAAACAAAGTAAAGAATATTTTCATTTCTCGAAAGGATTCTCTTCTGTCGATTCGAAAATGCTTAAGAGCTAGATTAAAACGCTAAGATTTTATGCAAATTAAGAAGGTAACTTTTATTAAAAATTTACAGTAAACGGAGACGTTTCACATCTTTATAACATTTTTAAAAAAGTTGCCCTAATTGGACGCGATTTTTCTTAGAGTATCAATGATATAAATATTAGTAAACTTTATCTTAATATAGTAGATTATGTGTCGACTAGCCATAAAAACGTGTAAGAAATTTTGACTAAAACTGCACACTAATGATTAATCAATTAACAAGAATTTCCAATTAAACCGTCCAAAAATTCGAAACCACAAATCCATTATTATTTATTCGAGGTCATATTTTAATTTTCTGATACAATTATAGTATACTGTATTACTATGAATAATAAAGCCATAGGACTTACAAACTATTTTTGCTATATACAACGTACATTTATTGAAAAATAGGAGCAGAGGTATTTTTAAAAAAATTAGAATTCCAATCCCATCATTATTTTGAATGTAGAAATTCAAAATATAACGAAAGAGAAATCATCTACTCATGTATACGATAAATTCAAACCTCGCTCAAAAGAAACTTCATTATCTCCAAATTTTACATTCCCATCGTTTTCGGGTTGCTGGAAGAAACTTTCTCCATTAGTGGGAGAAACGCTACTATCGTTGCTGATGGCCAGGTCGCACGTTTCTGGAGTTCTGTCGAGAGGTTCCAGCCCAATGATCGTACGGACATTATTTGGGAGTTGAGAAGCCACACCAATTAACTGCATATAAATTCCCTCGGCTTTCGAGAGAATCATGGGCAACTCGATGTGTAAAGAGAGATCATTTACGTGCTGTAAAGACAAAAGTTACAATATTACAAATGATTCCATTCATATAATAAATTTAAAGTTGATCGCATAAAGTTCATGTCACTAGACATCAACGTACTTTTAGAATTTCAGTAAAGCCATACTGATTTTCCATGAGTACACTCTTCTCCATTTCCAAAATTGCAGCACATAAAAGAAGATGAAAGTTCTTGCAAGGCAAATCAGTCCAGAGTATTTCCCAGATTTTCATGATATCAATCGCATGAAATTCTCTCTTGAACAGAACTAAGAGCCATCGGAAACAGAAGAACATATTTCCAGAATCATGTCGATCCAAATAATTTGCTAACTGAGGATCCGTCACTGAGAGCACATGATGAATTTGACTAAGCTGCGTTTTCATTCCCACTTGATCCATTTCGAAATTAGTGCTCTGGAAATAATTAAGATTATTTTTTGGTTTAAAAACTCATACAATCTTCTTTCAGAGTATAAGTTACTTACGACTTTATCCATGAATCCCACAAAACACCAGAAAGCATCTACTTCATGGTCCATAAGACACAAAATAGGACTAAGCAGATCGCTCATGCCTTGAACGTATCCTAAGTCAAAATTGTACATCACATACGTCATCAAAATATCGTATAACTGTGTTAAGTGAGGATTGTTGTCGCCAGAATAATACTCATGTGTTCTGTCAGTTCTGTTTACATCTTTTTCTGAAATACAAAACCATTATTAATGTTAACAAAAGAGTAATCAGTTTTATATAAATATTTAAGAAAAAGCAGAAACGAACCTATCAAGCTTTTACGATCGCGATAACTAGAGAAACTATTTTCCTGAATAAGAGTCATGGATCGCCACTGAAGTTTCATAATAAAATATTCATCAGTCTTCTTTCTTTTCAATTCCTGTCTCTCTATACTCGTCGAATCCCAGGGGTAGTAATTCAGCAAGAATTTCCAAACTTCGTATCGCAAGGATGGCGAGATTCCCTGAAAGAGTCAATTATAATTTAGTCTTCCAAACCTAAACAACATATTTTGATTTTTAATCTTATGGATAATTTGGTACTAACTCCTCTAAAAATGATTTCCTTTACAGCATCGGGATTCGTTATTCGCCCCATAGGATCTTTGCAATTATCCCATTGTTCCTGCGTTAATGGCGATCCTAAAAATAAAGTACTAAATTAGCTTAATTTCAAACATTGGAAAAATCATCCAAGACTATAAGCAGAGAAATTACCTCTAAGACATGGAGGTCTTGGTGGAAGAAGAAGTGAAGCATTTGAGACTCCAATAACTTCATATTCCTCTCCAGAACTAACGGAAACTGATGGTTGAGGAACATCTATCGAAAGAGAGCGATTTAAAAGATCGGCCACTGCTTCTTCCACAGGACGTTTCACTTCCGGATCTTTGTAAACTAAGAGATACAAAATACCTAATTTGCAGTAGATATTTTGTAACGCAATTTACAACTTTTAATTGGCTAAGTTAAAATTATTCCTTAATAAAAAAAGGATAAAGAAATCCACATTAACCCACAGCGATCTCTTTACCCTTTATTTATATTATATCTAAAAACTCTTAACTATTTAATAGAATAACTTGATACTTACTCCAAATATCAGAAATTTTACTGAAGGCCTCCATTGTTGTTTCGTATGGACGGTCGTGCAAATTCTTGACGAATTTCCACAAATAATCAGACGCATTCTCTTGAAAAAGGTCTATATCCGAGAAGGATTTGTTAATAGCGTTGCTAATTTCATCGTAGACGATGTATAAATTTCGGTCCCTTTTGGACTTAACGAATTTCACGAAGCCTTTCAAAGAGTTTACGAAACTCTCAGCGTTGGAAAGCTGGAAAAAAACCACGTAGGTAGTTCCGTCTCCCTGCATGAATATTAGTTGTTGTCCATTGTGATTCACTCGAAACGATTTCAGATCGGAAAACATTATACGGACTGTTCGTGTGCGTCCTAGAGAATCTGGACCTTCTGAGGAAGTTCGAGTTCTCCTCGTGTGAGAATCTACAAGGGACCATTCTGGATCCTGATCTTGATTCTCGGAAACGACTGATACTTCGATTGGCTTCCATTCGATACATTTACCAAAGCTCTGAATGATTGAATAAAATATAAGTCATAAAAGGAATTCATTTATGCAATTTAATAATTAACATTTAAGGGTCTTTAAGTCTTACGTATTCAACGATATTCAAAGTTCCTAAACTGTGCACTTCGTCTTCTCTCGTATTTGCTCCTCTTAAAACTACTCCCGTGTGAATACAAAGATCCTGCAAAAAAAATTAATTAAATAAACATAAAATTTCGGACCACTCAGCTTTGATATTTGAACCAATCGTCGCAATTAACATGTGATTTGTGCTTTTGTTTCTAAACTTTGTTACAATTGTCATTATCTTGATTTAAATAGCCCCCCGAACTCAAAAATACTGTTCATAGAGATAAAAAAACTTCAAAAATTAAAGTAACATAACCTAAATTAAATACATGATCATGATAAATATCTTTTCTTTGTTCTCGTGAACTTACAAAGCTATAGTAAAGTGTTTCTTTTTGCAAACCAAAGTCAAAGTACTGTTTAATAGACAAAATTGCGTATCAAAATAAACGGTTTCTTCGAATTACAATACATCCTTGTATGTATGTATAGTTCTTATAAAATATACAAGACGTAATTCCCATTGAACGGAAGCAATATCACAAGCCTATAGACTCTGGAAATCCCAGACAATATCGAATGTCATCAGAAACAACTATAGAAATAAGATAAAACATCTGTTTTACCTTTCCTTGCTCCGTAGGCTCGAACATTTTAAAGGCTCTTACTGTTTTCCAAGTTGACGTAGATTATCAAACGCATAGCTTGATCCACTTACTCTTCTTACTTATTCGTCAATCTTCAATGTATGACAATAAAATAGAACACTTCACTGCGACTTCACTGCTTCTCACATTCTTCTTGCTCGTGCTAACACAAGAGTACAACGGTGTTTATTTTCAACACACGAAAGGGAATGGGAGTTAACCTAGGTTAACTCGCGCACACGCAAACTAAATTTACTTATGTATTTCGCTTATTTCACTCTTGAATCCAATAAAATGCAAGTACGTAATGCAAAATAAAGCTTTCGACCAATCCATGCCAGGAATTCACATAATCTACACCGATTTTAGGTCTATGTATCTTAATTGTTACGAATTTTTCCTGTACATACATAACTTTTTTTCTATTGCGAAAGCGACACTACACGAAGTTTTTAGTCTTTTAACTATTTTTAATCCGAAACTGTAGGAAAACCAGTAAAAATGGTATTAACGCGAGTTTGGCATGATCTGGTATGATAAACAGTGTGAGGTCATCACATCATGTCACGTGACTGCACGTGAAGCCAAGTTGAGCGGAGTTGTAAACGGGACCGAAGGTATTTAAGTGTAAGAAAATACTTTTGAAAAGATACATTTTTAACCTTTTTGAAATTCTATGAAATTTAGCACTCCATTTTAACTGAATTTTGTCTCTCAATGCACAAAATAATAATTACTTAATCATTTCAGTTAATCCCGCGAAAAATTCAAATAGAATATCGACTCTGATTGGCTCGCACGAAATGTCATCGTCCCTGAAGTTGCTCATGGAAACGCACCTTTGGTGAAACATCACTCACCGAGCGAAGTGCTCCGAAAGTCCGAACGTCACAGTAAACGGCAAAGCACTTCATAGAATAGGCAATAGCAGGAAAAAAGATATTTTTGTTGCTCGCGAGAGCGTTTCATCGTTTGTCAATGCTATAGAAATAAATTTCGGGAGTGAGTTTTCGTTTTTAGTTGTGGTGAGTGAAAACGACGGTTTCTAAAGGAGAAACAGGATGGCGACTTGACCCCACGAAGAATGAAACACTGTTCGAAGGTATGTGTGTCTTCCCAAACATGTGTCACTTTTGAGATTTTCGAAATTCGCACAAGTTTGTCGTCACCCTTGACAAAAAATAGACGCACTTTTGGTGTTTCAAGTGCTCAACGTCATTTTCCCAGAGAGCAAGTGTGACAAAGCATTTCCTGGTTTTTGCTCCGATAGCTCTGATGACTTTTTCCCGAGTCCTCTTTTGTGTGCATGCCTCGTGGAGGATTAATGGTCGAGTCTCACTCGATTAAAATGTGATTTCTCCGAATATTTTCAAGAAACTAAGTGTTATAATCATTTTCAGAACTGAGGTGTGAGCTCTGCTGAAAAAGTGCCAGCAACGCAAAAAAGGTAAGTTCCTTTGTCAGATTTTCGGAGTAAAAATCCGTTAGAAAAAAAATTTTGTGTGCGAGGTGAAAGTTTTATAAATATGAGTCTTTACGCATTGTTCTTTTTATTTAGTTTCAGTCTAGGGAGATTATTTAGATTTTTATTACATATTTTAATTTTATTAGACTCATATTTTGGAGCAGAATTTTATGTATGTAAATAAATCTTTGGGATTTATATTTACAGAGCATTTATGTTTTGCTTGTAATTCGACTGTGTTCTTTTTACGAATTAGCTTTGTGGATTTTAGATAGAAAATTCTACTTATATACCATTGTTCTTGGTAAATAGGTATTCTCGGGAAAACCCATTTTTTCGTGCTCTTATTTTTACTTTTATCGATTTGCCAATGAGGATATTAATTTTATGAATCATACTTATTAATCAAAATTTTAGAACATTCATCATAAAAGCATAAAACTATTTATTTGTTTGAAATATTTTAGTTCTTAATACTGTTTGAATACTTCGATCTGTGTATAAAATATTCAAAAGTAAAAACGCTTTTAAATCTCACATATATGTTTACATTAACAATATATAAATATTGATCGATTTTTTCAATCCCTTAATCTCTTTAAGTCTTAGCAGTTGTATTAATTTTCCTCATTTTTTCCTGAAATTATTTTTAGAAAAATATTCTTTCTAATTTTATCTATAGAAAAAATATTGTTACTTTCAAGGAATTATATTTTTCTTGTTGACCTTACTTTTATGATTCAGAATAGGGACCTAATTAATCTGTCATTACGCATTGCCTATATCAAAAAGAGTATTTTAAATACAAAGAGTTGAGATCCTTGAATTTTAAAACCATCGTTGTTCCAAATACTGAAAATATAGTAAAATAAATCCTTTAAATTTCTTAGAAAATTATCAACACATAGAATTCCATTCTAATTTTGATCTAGCAACAACCTTGTTTTCATTTTTTATAATTGGTTGAAATACTTTTCCCAACGTTAATAATTGAATAATAAAAATCTGATGTAATATTTCGTGCTTTGTCGTAAATTCTGATTAATCTTCTTTATTGAGTGAAACCGGCATTCATTGCTTTGGTAAAGGTTGTAAACAGTTGTAAAAACCTTACTCTGAATTTTATGTTTTGATTTACCTATCTCTTAAAAGTTTCTTAAGTATTTATCAAATATATTCAAAATTCTCTTTGAATATTTTCCATGTGTATTTCAAATTCTAGATTATTTTCGATATTTTAATTATTTAATATTTATTTAATGAAATGAGTTTTTATTAATTAGGTTATTTAAGAAATTGTTGACTTTTGTTTTAAGATGGCGGACGTGGATCCAGAAACGTTGCTAGAGTGGCTGAGTATGGGACAAGGCGATGAGAGGGACATGCAGCTAATCGCCCTGGAACAACTATGCATGTTGCTTTTGATGTCCGATAATGTCGATCGCTGCTTTGAAAGGTATAGCACACTTTAAATATTTTATTTACCCTGCGAACGGAAATAAAATTTTTACTTCGTTTATGTAAATGAAAAAACTCTGGAAAGCTCGTGGAGTGCAAATTTGAAAAGGCACATGAATTAAAAACCCCTGGATTTAATTTGGAAGTTTAAAAATCTTTAATTCACACATTTTGTAATTTCAAATCTTGAAAACTTCCGTTTTTAACGCTCAGAACTTTTAAACTCTCGATTTTGGAAGATTTTGAAACTTGAAAGTGTGAATACGATAATCTTCATATTATAGAACGTTCTTGAATTTCTAACAATAAGCGTTGCTAATTATAAAACTATTATTATGTATAAACCAACATAATTAGAAAGTCTTCAATGTTCAAAGCGCTCGGCTTTAAAGGCCTTCAAATTTCAAGGCGCTCGAATTTCAAACTCGCCGGTAATAAAAGCGCCTTAATTCAATAGCTACAATTTAAAATTATTCTAATGTTAAACTCTGTAGAGTTTATTCTCCAAATTTCAATTTTTAAGGACCTTGGATCCAAGTTCTAACCACAAAATTAGATATTTTTTCGCTCTGTAACTGGTCTCTTTTTTAAAATTAAATTATGTGTATAGAACAAAAAAAGTATCTAGTTATAATTGTTATTGAGTAAAATGAAGAGAACGAATTTTGAAATTTGAACTTGGATCCAACTCCCTTAAAGATTGATTAGACTAAACTAGGTGATACCTTTTGATAAAAAGGTATCACTAAAAAAAAGGTATCTAAAAAAAATGTTGATTGAGATTTTCATTTTGGAAGTTTCGAAGCTCTTTAATATCAATAGAAATGTGACTTTAGTAGTTTATAGTACAGAACTTTCATTTAAAATTCGGATTATCCTCTTTCGAAGGTTCTTTTTCAGGATAAATAATTGAGCGACTATTTCTTTTCAGTTGTCCACCCCGGACATTTCTACCCGCTTTATGTCGAATATTTTTGGACGAGCATGCACCCGACAGTGTACTAGAGGTTACCGCTCGTGCTATTACCTACTATCTTGATGTCTCCGCGGAATGCACTAGACGAGTAGTTGGCATGGAAGGTGCCATCAAGGCCATTTGCAGTCGTCTTTCGGGAGCAGCGCTCGGTTCCAGAGCTAGTCGAGATCTCGCTGAACAATGTATAAAAGTGAGTAAGAATTTTAATCTGTTTAATCTTTTGAAATCTCTTAAATCCTTTTAAATAAATCTTATGCAATCTAAATTGGGAATCACTTGAAATCTTCTAAATTCTTTGAAATATTTTGAAATTTGAGACTAAATCACCAAAATAAAATCATTGAAAATTCAGATATTTTAATACAAAGCTTTTAAAAATGATCATAAACATAAATTACTGACAAAGGCGCGCACATGACATTCCTGCAATATAAAACGAGCTTGAGTAACTGACAATATTAAACGAACTTTCAGGTTTTAGAACTGGTCTGTGCAAGAGAAGCAGGTGCAGTTTTCGAAGCTGGTGGTCTTCCATGTGCTTTATGTTTTATTCGAGAGAATGGAGCACGAGTTCATCGTGACACGCTGCATTCAGCGATGGCTGTAGTCTCACGCCTTTGCGGAAAAGTTGAACCTCAAGATAAAACTCTACCTGATTGCGTCGAAGCTCTTTCGACACTTCTTAGGCACGAGGACGCTCATGTAGCTGATGGCGCTCTTCGCTGCTTTGCTTCACTAGCTGACAGATTTTCTCGACGGGGCACTGATCCTGCACCCCTGGCTAGCAATGGATTGGTTTCCGAATTGTTGTACAGGTATGTCTTTATTCACTCTTAAAATTGCGATTACAAACTGAATGAAAATTAAAGTAAATTAAATTTAATACATATTACATATTTATGCAATCCTCCCCAGGTTATCAAATGCAGCTGGACCGAATACATCAGTCGCAACAGCCTCCGGGAATCCAAAAACCCCGCCACCAAACACAACAACCACAACAATTCCAGCAACAGAATCCAAATCTTGCGCTTCAGTCTCTACAATAATTAGCCTACTATCAACTCTCTGCAGAGGTTCTCCTTCAATTACACACGACCTACTCCGATCAGAATTGCCAGATGCGATAGAAAAAGCACTCAAGGGCGACGAGAGATGCGCGCTCGACTCTATGCGACTCGTAGATCTTCTCCTAGTCCTTCTATTCGAAGGTAGATCAGCCCTCGGACGAAGCAACAGTGGAGGTCCTTCAGGACCACTTTTACCTCGACTGAGACACCTAGACAGCGCGGGAGAAAAATCACATCGACAGTTGATTGACTGTATTCGTTCAAAAGACACCGACGCTTTGATAGAAGCCATCGATTCCGGAGGAATTGAAGTCAACTTCATGGACGACGTTGGCCAAACTTTACTGAACTGGGCCTCAGCCTTTGGAACTCAAGAAATGGTAGAGTTTCTCTGCGATCGGGGTGCGGATGTTAATAAAGGTCAACGCTCATCCAGTTTACACTATGCAGCCTGTTTTGGAAGACCCGCTATTGCCAAAGTTTTACTAAGGCATGGAGCGAATCCTGATCTTAGGGACGAAGATGGCAAAACACCGTTGGATAAGGCACGAGAGCGAATCGACGAGGGACACCGGGAAGTCGCTGCCATACTTCAATCTCCAGGAGAATGGATGTTGCCACCTAATCAAGACAGCCGGAAGGCGGAAACCGAAGCCGAAGAATATACGGAACCAAAAGGCGATCCCGAAATGGCGCCGGTTTATTTGAAGAGACTCTTGCCGGTGTTTTGTTCCACTTTTCAATCGACAATGCTGCCGAGCGTGAGAAAAGCGAGCTTGAGTCTCATTCGGAAAATGGTTCACTATATTCAACCCGAATTGCTGGTGGAAACTTGCGGATCTGATAAGACTGGAGGTTGCGGCGCTATGCTTGTCGAAGTGATAGCCAACGTTTTGGACAACGAGGTAAGTCGAGATTTGATTTCTGGGGATTCCAGGCCGAACTCACGAATTACTGACACTGCTTGTATCTTTTCGTGAGTCCGGAATGGAATAGAAAATGGATTCTTCCTTCTTGAAATCAAATATGATTTCTCAACCCGGAGAAAGAGTTTCTCAAAGGTAAAAGCGTACAGGCAGACAGAGAGCTAAACGCGCTTACGACTTAGATCAGATTTTTCGCAGGAAATTGAGATAAAGGCATCACCGCTACCACATCCACCTCTCAAGTTGATCATTGGCCCAAAATTGCCCTGCTTTTCAACACGCAAGTCTTCCAGTTCCCAGAACTACATTATTGATAAGACGGTAAAATCCGTTGTATTTTATTGCATTTAGCTAACTCAGTTCCTCTTAACAAAACTCTGTCCTCGACTTGAAGCTCGCGTTTCGTACTGAGCTAATGGTGTTGCACAGCCTCTGGCTTTTGTCCACCATTAACACAATTTCTAACAAGTTTACGCATGGTTTCTGTTATGCTAGATATGCTACCCAGGAGACTTTCTCCGTCGCTAATGTTATCAGTTTTTGGATTTCTTATATTTTTTATGAAGATCTTTGATATCTTCTCGTCGTGAATCGTCTTTTGTTAGATTTCTTGTTAATTGCCTGTGCAACCTTGGAAGAGTTTTTTAATGTTAAGGGATTATCTGTTTTTTCTTTTATTTTTTTTTAATGTCGCATTGAACCGAATGAATGTCAAAAAAATTGGGAAAGTTAGTTGTTGAATCTGGTAATTAAATATTTTTTATTATCATGAGATGAGTAGCCGGAAGTGGATTGGATGATGCTTATCTTTCTTGAAGAGTCGTATCTATTATCTTTTAAATGTCTCCGAAAATTATAAATTAAGTGTTTTTGTTTTTTACAGGAACCTTTTTTTAAGATCTCTAAAATAGTGGCTACTCTGATATTTTAAAGAGTCTTCTTACGAAAACAAAGGAATATTATATTTACAAAATTTCCAAGGAAAACTGAGCTAACTGTCTGCCTGCTACCATTCTGGTTTTGCTACTGACCAGTGGTAGAAATTGGGTAATAATGGTCTCGGATCCAAGTTCTATCCTCAAAATTCGATTTCTTCAAAATTAGATATTTTTTCGCTCTGCATTGATTCTCATTTTTCAAATAAAAGTGTGCGTATAGAGTGAAAAAATGTCTAATTATAATATTTGTTGAATAAAATGAAGAGATTGAATTTTAAAGTTAAATTTCGAACTCTTCGTTTTGCGTTAAATATTTTTAATTATATATATTTTTTCGTTCTATAGGCATACTTCTGTTTCGAAAAGGAGTATGCCTATAGAGCAAAAATATATCTAATTATAATATTTGTTGAGTAAAATGAAGAGATAGAATTTTGAAGTTAGTATTTGGATCCAACAGCCTTAAAATTGGGATTCCTTATACTCTTAGAGTTTTAGTTTCCATTTCAAATTCAAATTTTCTTTTAATCTGTATTTTAAGGGTGTTGGATCAAATTTCTAATAAAATTAAATTTCCCCATTTTATTAAAAAAAAAAAGTATTAGAACTAGAAATATTTTCTGTAGATGTACTCTTTTTTGAAAAATAAATATGACTATAGAGAGAAAAAATATTAGTTTTTAATGCTTCTTGCTTAAAAGAATTTCGAATTTAAGTTCAGAATTAAATCGTTTGATTTTACGTGTAAAATATTAAAATGTAACATTTTTACTTTCTATACACATCATTCTATTTAGAAAATAAGTACTAATACAGAGTCAATAAATATCTAAATATAATATTTATTAGGTAAAATTAAAAATTCCAATTTCGAGATTGGACCCAACACCTTTAAGTACACATTTTTAGTTTTTAATTCACGTTTAATCTTCTAAATTCCAGGGCATGTTTTTATTGCTGGTTAACCAAGACAACTCATGCGACTGTATTGAGTAGCTTAAGTTTTAAAAAGTTACAAAAGTTGAACAAACAACAATCAATATTGATAAAAAAATAAATAAAAGATATGTCAATAAAATTATACTTTTTTTATCACTACAGGAAGATGAAGACGGTCACCTTGTGGTTCTCCAAATGATCCAAGACCTGATGATCAAGGGCAAAGACGAATTTCTGGAACACTTTGCCCGTCTTGGTGTCTTTTCTAAGGTAGCAGCATTGGCTGGTCCACAGGAAACAACCCCAGAACCTGAGGCTGAATCCAACCCAACCGGGGAAGAACAACGTCTCGAAGATGCTCGTGAATTACTCATTGGAAAGGCTTATCATTGGAGAGATTGGTGCATATGCCGAGGTCGTGATTGTCTTTATGTTTGGTCAGACGCTGCGGCCTTGGAATTGTCTAATGGAAGCAATGGTTGGTTCCGATTCATTCTAGATGGAAAACTTGCAACCATGTATTCCAGCGGAAGTCCTGAGGGCGGAACCGATACAACAGGTGAAATTTTAAAACATTTGCATGACCACAAACTTATTCCTAGTTGCACTATTTTATTATTCATGCTGATTCTTTTTATGTGTTTCCAAATTTAAACATTCCCAAAGTTCTCATTGTACAGTCTTAATGTTATAGCTCAGTCTCATTCATCAATTTTTTTAAGCTTTTAAGGACGATGAAACCAAGTGCTGACCTTAAAATTATATTTTCTCATTTGCTACACAAATTTAATTTTGTTTAAAAAATGAATTAACTATAGAGCAGAAAAAATCTAATTATAATATTTGTTGAGTAAAATGAGGAAATCGAATTTTGATGTTATTATGAGCCAATTTTTTAAATCGAGTTCAAAAAGCAAAAAAAAATGTGTGTATGATCCTATTGCCTTATTTCATAATTAAATTTTTAGTTCAGACCTCATCTTCGAAAATGGAGACTTTTTTTTCTAAACTTACGGGCCTCAGTATTATTATTATTTACTTTATTTACAATTTTTATCATCTTAGAGCAGTTCCATATCTGAAAAAGATATAATTTGAATTTCGAATCAAGTCCAACCCGCAAAATTCGATTTCTTCTGTTTGCTTAACAAATATTTTAATTAGGCATTTTTCTTTTTATTATCTTTTTTCTTATGGTAAAAATCATTTATTTTTATTTAAAATGCTCTATTTCTTCTATTTTCTTCTGCAGTAGGAACTGAAAAAAAAGGCCTGTATTTAACTAAATTTATCCAATGAAACAATTAATTACATTTTTTGAATGGAAATACAATTCTTCTTATTTTACATAAATTTTTCATTCAACTTACAAGTAAATCAAAGATTTAAATTATCACTGAAATAGTCAACAATAAAAGAGTTTATAATTTTAATTATTATGAATTTATAAAGCAACCTAATTAATATAAACTAGTTTAATCTCATAATAAGAAATTTTAAAAAATTCAAATGTTACTCAATTTGATTATTCCCGCAGATTGTTTTGTGATTTTAAAAATAATTAGTTTTTTAAGCATGGATTTTTTCAAGCACTTTTGCTGAACGTTTCTTTGGTGTTTAAATTCTGATTTCTTGTACTAAAATCTGTTTCTTTAATGTTAATTAATTAAAAAATCTTAAAGTAGCACGAAATGTGGATTCTAAGCTTAAAAATTTAAAAGTATATAGAGGTAATTCAAAAAGCCAGAAGTTGAAGATCTTTAAAAATTAAAATTAACTAGTTTACTTTTCGATTTCAAATTTAAATTGTATAAGCTTTCAATGTTAACGTTTCTCTAATCAAAATCTATATTTTTCACGTTTAAGGAAAAACATTAATATAAATTGACTGTTTTATGAATTAATTTATATGTATTTCTAAATTTTTTTCACGTGTCGTAACTAATTGTCAATCTTTGATTTAAGTTAATAACGAATATAATCTACTAAAGAAATAATAACGAAAAAATGCGAATTCACTTCGAAAGATTGGGTTTTTTTTCTTGTGAAACGATTCTTCTCCTTTCATTTGTGATTAACTTAACGCAGGGAATGGTTTATAAAATAACTCGTTTTACTAACTGCCTACAGGAAAGGGGAGGAACACTGAGTCGCTTGGTACTGAAGGTAGGTAAACTATTTCAGTGATTATGTTTCAGATTTCTGTTTCCACTTCTAATTTAAATCTAAAAAACATTCGTAATATTGCTTGCTATAACTTTTCTCATTACATTTATTACATTTACCTCATCACCAATACCTTATATCCCATGTCAGATTGTACGATTTTCCTAATTCCAACCTTTTAACTTAGGATCCGACGATTCAATCACTGTGCAAATGTATTTTGATCCATTACTTCAAAATACGTTTTATTTTAAATTAAAATACAAAAGGTACAATAGATCTGGATTTTCCTTCTAAAAATGGTTTAAAAAATTTGAGCAATTTTGGTTGTTTCAAATATTTGCACAGGTATGAATTGCTAGACTTGTATAACTTTCATAAATTCCAAATATCTTCAATTTGCAGAAAATCGAGGAGAATTTTTGGAAAAACTACAGCGAGCACGTAGCCAAGTAAAGCCAAATTCTGTGAGTCAGCCAATTCTTTCGCGACCTGGTGCTACTAGACTTGTTGTTGGAAACTGGGCCTTGTCCAGTAGAAAAGAAAGCGAATTGTCTATTCACAACAGCGATGGACAGCAACAAGCCACAATTCTCAGGGAAGATTTACCAGGATTTATTTTTGAATCAAACCGAGGCACCAAACATTCTTTCACCGCAGAAACAAGCTTAGGTATTCTATCCTGAATAATATCAATCTTTAAAACGAAAATAAAGATTTGTCAATTCTTCAATTTTTTTGGATCCAAGTGCTGACTTCAAAGTTCTATCTCTTCATTTTAGTCGACAAATATTATAATTAGATATATTTTCGCTCTGTAGACGTAATTCTATTTTAAAAAAAAGTCCGGCTACAAGCGAGAATGTATCTAGTCATAATATTTATTAATTAACATGGAGAAACCGAATATTGACATCAGAATTTGGATCTAACACCCTTAAATTGAAGTACCTAAAAATCGAAACCTAATGTGTCAAAATAATATGATTTTAGGACCTGAATTTGCAGCAGGTTGGGCTGGAAAACGTGGTAAACGCCTGCGCTCAAAAATTGAAGCTATTAAGCAAAAGGTGAAAGCCCAAGCCCAAGAAATTTACGAGCGTTATTTCAAAGCAGCTCAAGCTCAGCCCCGAGGAGTCGTCGCTAAGCTCAGCACAATTGTCAGCCAAATCGAGAAAGCGTGCCACAAACAACAATCAGGCAATCGAGAATGGCGAAGTGTGTTGCAAAGTGCACTGGAAGAACTCAAAATTCTGTTAAACGAAG
The DNA here is from genome assembly GCA_904066005.1 of Synergus itoensis. Taxonomy (NCBI): domain Eukaryota; kingdom Metazoa; phylum Arthropoda; class Insecta; order Hymenoptera; family Cynipidae; genus Synergus; species Synergus itoensis. The sequence continues at coordinate 192,570 of CAJFCP010000169.1, read as the reverse complement.
AAGGCAGAGTTTCGGCCTATGAATTACACTCCAGCGGCCTCGTTCAAGCTTTGCTCGGATTGCTAGCCGCACCTGCAGGACCCCAACCACCCTCAATGCGAGCCACAAAACTTAGATTACACAGGATATCAGTTTTCAAGAACTGCTTCCAGACTAAAGACTCTCATAAAGAGCACAACTCTGCGAAAATCCTTGTGCAAAAATTAATATCTGTATTAGAATCGATTGAGAAATTGCCTGTTTACTTGTACGATACTCCAGGTTCTGGATATGGTCTTCAAATTCTAACACGACGCTTGCGATTCCGTTTGGAAAAGGCGAATGGAGAGAGCGCCTTAATCGACAGGTCAGGAAGGAGTTTGAAGATGGAACCTTTAAGCACGATACAGCAGTTGGAGAATCACTTGTTGAAAATGGTCGCTAAACAGTGGCACGATCACGATAGGTCTACGTTTACTTTTGTAAAGAAGCTGAAGGAAGGAAATAGACTGACTTTTAAGTACCAACATGACTTTGATGAGAATGGAGTGCTTTACTGGATTGGAACGAATGCTAAAACTTCTCCAGAGTGGGTCAATCCTGGTCAATACGGTCTTGTGGTTGTGACTTCAAGCGACGGGAGAAATCTTCCTTATGGCCATTTGGAAGATATCCTGAGCAGAGATCCAGCGGCGTTGAATTGCCATACCAACGATGATAAAAGGGCCTGGTTCTCGATAGACTTGGGAGTTTGGGTTATCCCAAGTGCTTATACTTTGAGACATGCAAGAGGATATGGCAGAAGTGCTTTGAGAAATTGGATGTTCCAAGTGTCGAAAGATGGAGTTAATTGGACGACCTTGTACGCTCATGTGGATGATTGCTCGTTGAATGAACCAGGAAGTACGGCCACTTGGACTCTAGAGCCACCGAGTGATGAATCTCAAGGTTGGAGGCACTTGCGTCTTCAGCAGACTGGAAAAAACGCCTCTGGACAAACACATTATTTATCGGTTTCTGGGTTTGAGGTTTATGGCGAAGTTACGGGTGTTTGTGAAGATTTAGGAAGAGCGGCGAGAGAAGCTGAAGCTGGAGTTAGAAGGCAGAGACGATTAATTAGAACTCAAGTTTTAAGGCATTTGGTGGCTGGAGCTCGAGTCGCTAGGGGATTAGATTGGAAGTGGAGAGATCAAGATGGAGTACCACCAGGTATGATGAATTTTAGTTATTCCAATCATCACAAATCGTCACTTATTTACCTTTTTCACCTATTTTGAATTTGTTTACATTAACATTTGGATTTAATTTTTCTAGGCGAGGGAACCGTGACCGGCGAGCTACACAATGGCTGGATAGACGTGACCTGGGATTACGGCGGTTCGAACTCCTACCGGATGGGCGCTGAAGGAAAGTACGATCTGAGATTAGTGGGCACTGGATTGGATTCCGATAACAGCATAAAGGGTAAGAATTCAAGCGTTTTAACTGGCCGAAAATCAAGCAGTACTCCGAGTCTGCCCGATTACACCGACACTGGTATTCGCTCTTCCGTAGCTTCCACCGATCAAGCCGCGAGCACCGACAACTTAGCAGCCAAGGTAATTAATTTTAATTTCTTCGAAAAACGATTCCTACTCAATAATTACTCAACTCTTATGCAATTTATGACCTCTAATGATTTCTGGGTTTCATTTTGTAGCAAGCAGCGGAGTCGATAGCAGAGAGTGTTTTGTCAGTAGCCCGCGCAGAGGCCGTAGTTGCAGTCACTGGAGAAGGCGGTGCGAATTCCACAGGAGAACTTTCAGTTGTACTTCACCCGAGACCTGACACAACTGTCAGTAGCGACCTAGCGACGATTGTCGAAAGTCTCGCTCTCAATACGGAGTGCTCCACAAACAGTAATAGTAATCGTACATCGAATAGCTCGAAACCGCTTTTTACTCCTGTTAGAGGAAACAAGGTAAGTTTAATGTTTACTTTTATAGACCTGCTCGAGTAATAATATCAGTTCTCGATTCAATCACAGCCTGCGAGTGGTTTACTGAGCCTCGAGGCCGCAGAAGTTCTGGATCGTATGAGAGAGGGAGCTGATAGACTAAGGAACAATACGAACAGCTTCTTGAGCGGAGAACTTGTGGGTTTAGTTCCTGTTAGAATTAGCGTCGCTGCAGAAACTGAAGAAAGTTCCTTGAGGATAAGACCGATTCCGAGACATCATCCTGGTATGGTGGACGGTACGTTTTTTATGTTTTAAAGTATTTTCAAGGGTTTTCATTGATCTTTATTATTGTTTTAAAGGTATTGGATTCAAGTTCTAACTTCAAAATATGATCTCCTCATTTGTCTGAAAAAAAGATCCTGAAATTAGAATTTGAACCTAACATCTGTAAATTGTTGCAGATGTAAATAATAATGGAAAGTTCTGCACAAATCGCATTATTTTTACAAACTATGTTACATAACATTCTTTCCTGTACTCTTTCTGTTCGTTATTACGTCCTTCGCTTGCATGATTTGTACTTCTAATAAACTAAACTAAACTTGTGAAACGTGGTGTGTTCCTATGATCAGGAACTAAAGAGTGCAGTCGAGACAAGGAAGCAAGCTCCTCCTCGCAGAATCCTGCTGGTGGGTGTTCTGTTGTTGTTACCAATCCTATGTCCGTTTCTGTGCCCAATCTCGCTTGTTCCGATACAAACAACACAT
>CAJFCP010000169.1:149124-173249 GCA_904066005.1 Synergus itoensis | reverse complement strand
TTATATTCTAATTATCCGGATTTTTATTTTATATATTAATTTGATGTCTGACTCTTACAGACATTTTCTACTGTGTCTGAGAAAAGTCTATTTAAACTAGATGGCTGACATCAACATGGTTTTACTACTAAGGGCTCACTGGCGCCATTAGTGATAAACTGTTAAGTTGCATAAGTAGAAAAGGCACGATGTGTTCAGACACGTTTTTTTAATGTGCAATATTGTATTCTAATTATCCGGATTTTTATTTTATATATTAATTCGATGTCAGCTCTTACAGACCTTTTCTACTGTGTCTGTAGAAAGTCTGTTTTAATTAGATGGCTGACAACAATATAGTTTTACTACTAAGGGCTCATTGGCGTCATTAGTGAAAAACTGTTTATTTGCATAAGTAGAAAAGGCACAGTGTGCTCAGACACGTTTTTTAATTTGCAAAATTATATCCTAATTATCCGGATTTTTATTTTATATATTAATTCGATGTCTGACTCTTACAGACCTTTTCTACTGTGTCTGGAGAAAGTCTATTTAAATTAGATGGCTGACAGCAACATGGTTTCAGGGGCGGCGCAGACAGTATGGATGCCATGGATAAATCCATACATGGAAATTTTCATGTATGGAAATTCCATATATGAAAAACTGTCTGGAAAGATAATGATTTTCGTTTCAAAGTATTAAACGAATTTATATCTAGAAATGTTGTGCGAAGGAAAACATTTTCTTTCAAATAAAGAAAAAGCAAAGAAAAAAATTTCGGTCTACCGGCGGCCCTGTCTCGAGGGTTGAAGAGGTTTCGTGGAAAGAGGTATTAAAATAGTTTTTTGTTTTCTAAAAAATTTTATGAATAATCTGTAAGTTTATAATAAAATATTCTTACATATAAAATAAAGGAATTCTCGAATCGCTGAAATGTATATCAGTTGCCTAATTAATTATTTATGTTTTCCTAGTCGCGTAATTATGTCACCTTGATGCTAAATACTCATTATGCGGGTGTGAGTCATCGTTTATGCAAAAACGTGTTCGTGAACTTCCTCACTTACTTCAATCTCTTTATGTTAATTAAAAAACGAGCGAATTTTAAAAAATGTAGACTATGATAACTTCGTTTATCAAATACGTAACCTATTTTTTTCTGATAAGACTTAACCGAGCTATGTATTTAAGCAAGGGCCCTCATTTATTCAACTTAGAATTCTAGAAAATGATGTCTCGCAGTTTTATACTTGTTCTTTTATTAGCAACTTTAATGGCCTCAATTTTATGTGAGTATACATTTATATACAGTTTTGAAGTTATGTTTTCTAATTTTTAATTTTTTCATGAAACTAATTTTGTGTGTAATAATTTGCAAATTTTTAACACGCAAATTTTTGTAGCACAAGGACACGATGCGGATGTTTCACGAAAAAGTGGTGAATCGATGAAACCAGAAGAACAGAAAATAAGAAAAGAATTGGAAAATGAAAAATCCGAAGCAAATTTATTCGTGCCTGATTGGTTGTCAGGATTAATACCATCATTTCCAACTGAAATTCCGCATGATCCAGTGGGTGAAGATGAAGAAGAAAAAACTTTGCTGCCAATTAAGAATGATAAACAAATACCAGTTTGGTTTTCCAAAATAAAAGTATAATTCTACTAATAATTTTATGAAATAAGTTCATTAAATCGAACAAATGTATTTTAAATATATTTTATACCAATGATAATAAAATTTAAGTGGATAAAGAATATGCAATTTTAAGATTCCTACAGCTCGAATAGAAATTGTACTACGGGCGGCCCAATTCGGATTCTAATTTCTTCCACTTTTCAACGTTAAATAAAAATCCGGATGTATACCGAAGTTTTTTTTCCTCGGGAGATTTTGTACAAACTTTTTATTTATAACTTGTTTAATGGTTTTTATCTTTACTTTCAAAATTTAAACAGGCATTAGGCAACTTTGAATCACTAACTTGTATCCTTCTGGTATTTATCTTATGACATTATTTATGACCAATGTTTTAATAATGATAAAGTGATAGTTCTGTTAATAAAGATATAAAAAACAAACTTATAAATATCTCATAAAAAACATTCTTTGCCAAAAGTTTCTAATTTGTTCTCGTGTTCAGTATATACAGTCAATTAATAAAATCTTACTTCATCATCTAAACTCTACAATGTCAGAAACAATATTCTTGAACCTTTTAATTCTTTATGCAATTTTGTCTCATGTTATTATTGCGACCTTCGCAGACGAAGATATTAGTAAGTAAAATAATATCCTTATAAATATTAGGAATAAAATAATAGTAGCAGTTATGCTACTGAGTGATTAATTTATAAAATCCTTGCAGAGGAATCATCGAGTTTCCTCGTTCGCCAAAAACGTGTAGTTAATCTCGCGCCCTTTGAAGACAGAGCCTCACTTATTGAAGAACATCCATACATTGTACATTTAAAATATCTTAATCAAATCCATTGCGTGGGTGCCATACTATCGCATCTTGTTATCATCAGCACTGCTGAATGTGCTCAGTATAATGAAAGAGAATACAAAGTTGTCTCTAGTTCAGCACGTTCAAATCATGTAGTTATGGCTCATAATGTAACATTGATAAAAAAACACTATGGCGATCATCCGAGCAGGGGATTCGATGGTATTGCCTTGTTGACTATTGATCCAGCTATTGTGTATGGTAGATTCAGTAACAAAATAGATCTACATTCACAACCTATACTACCAGATATGCAGGGCGTTGTCAGTGGTTGGGGATTCAACTTCAAAAACAAGGCTGGGTAAATTACCCATAATATATTAAATATGTATACATAAAATGTAACATGTTATACTGACATTGACCAGAAATGCTCAATATATATCACTATAACTAATAAAATTGTATCTTTTACTCAATTTCAGCCGTGGAACAGAATTTCCGAAAGAACTACGATCAATCCAAGTACCGATAATTGCCCATCAGGATTGTGTAGATAAATATCGACATTTTTTTAAGATTTCCGATATGGATATTTGCACTTTTCATCCGCTAAGACACTCTGGTCACAATGATTTTGGTGCTCCTTTAGTTGTCGATGGATTATTAGTTGGTATTTTCCTGCGTAGTGGACCATTATCACCACAACGCTATAATCCTGAATTTCCTGATGTTTTTGCATTCTTGCAACATATTGATTACAATAGGTGGATCAGGGAAAACATTTAAAAGATTTAGTTACAATTCCATAATAAGAATGCAGACAAAGCCTATTTTTAATATTTCTATTTCCATAAAAAATATGATCAGACCCTTTACGGTATATTATACATGAATGCATGTCAATTGATGAATTGACTTTGCAGCTGCTACTTCATATAGAAAATATTGAACGTGTTGATAGGTAATATCAAAGATATATCTAACATAATCATAAACGTTAAGTACTTCTCAGCAGATTACACTTTTATCTCTTCCTCTCAAACATGTAGTTAGAAGCTGAAGTATACTATTCAAGCAAATTCATTATTCTTGAAATAAGAAAACCACATGAAGCAATAAAATCTGGCGCTATAAAATTTATCTCTTCTTTTAACATCGAAACTTTCAGACACATTTTTCGTATCACACTGGGAACATTTTATATGATGTTAATCTAATTTACATATCAAAATTTGTATTTCCTGTATTCACGTTTATAAGTTTTATCTTTATATCCTTCAATATTACGTCTTACAATAAAATTACAAAATAATCTCTGTGCCAGCTATGTATGTTTCCTTGATGATATGATATCTCCAAAACAATTAAAGTTATCAAAAATATTCACTTTAACTAATATAAAGATATTCCTATATCCCCTCATGTAATTCCAGCTTGTTATAAATAATAGTGCGATATAAAAGACAGATGCAATAAAAAATCCTCAATTACTTTCCACTTCAGTGTAGTCAGGTAAAGAATATTAATTTGATCAACTGAACGATACAATGTCGGAAATAAAACATTTTAATTTTTTATTTCTTTGTGCACTTTTGATCCAAGGAATTATTGGGACCTTCGCAAACGACGATATTAGTAAGTAAAATAGTATCTTCTAAAAAAGTATCTGTAGTATACTACAGATAAAGATTAAGTTATTTACTGATAGCAAAACTTATTAGAAAATACCACTCAGCAATTAATTTATCGTATTCTTTCAGGTGAATCATTGGACATTCTCTCTCGTCAAAAACGTGTAATCAATCGCACCCCGGGTGGAGAAAAATCAGTGCAAATTGCTAATGCTTCCCACGTTGTAAATGTTAGATACCTTAATAGAATTCTTTGCGTTGGTAATATTCTATCCCATTACGTCGTTATCACCGTTGCTCCATGTACTCAGCATGCAGCATCGGACTACAAGATTGTCTCTGGTTCAGCACGTGCAGATCGTGGTAACCAACATAACGTAATAGATATTAAAATGCACTATAGTAATCATCCACAAAGACCAAAGGATGGTATTGCATTGCTCACTGTTAATCCACCTTTCGTGTTTACTCGATTCACGAATTTCATAGAACTGCATTCAGGACCTTTGCTAGCAGGGACACTTTGTACTGTTTCTGGTTGGGGATTCAACTGCAGATACGATCGTGAAGAGTAAGTTAATAATATATTAAACTCAGTAAATTAATAATATATTAAACTCATCATCTGTGCAAAAAGAGCACGAAATTAACTAACGAAATTTCTCTAATTTTAGTAGTGGAACAAATAATCCTTCATATCTGCGAAAAATCGAAGTGCCGATAATATCCCATCAGGATTGTGTAAATAGATACCGAATTTATTATACGATTACTGAATATGATGTTTGCACATATCATTCACAAAGGCACTGCGGCCATACTGATTTTGGTGCTGGTTTAGTTGTTGATGGTTACTTAGCAGGTGTGTTCCTTTTTAGTGGAGTAGAAATAAATGAGATTAATCCTCAATTTCCTGATGTTTACGCAATTTTGCAACATTCTTTCTACAATACATGGATAACGACAAATATGCGAAATATTGAAGCACAGTTCCAGAACCACTAATATTAATACAGCAGCTTTATTAAAATAGTCTAGCTTTTAATTTAAATCTGGTTCAAATTACCTAGCAATCTGTATCAAATAAAAATCGTTAACTCAATGAAAACACTCGTTTATTGCTTCCTCGTAGAGGAAGCTTTGTAGTGGTGACAAAATATAAGATAATGCATTTCATTAAAAAATAAGAAAGTTACGCTTAATTGTAATTTTCGAAAATGAATTTCTCCATCATAAGTTCTCAAATAATCACAATTAAGAGCAGATGTAAGGAAAATAAAGATTCCTTGTGTTGAGACGAATCGATTGGCCTGTATGACTAATGCATTTTATTAAAAAATAAGAAAGTTATTGTAATTTTCAAAAATTCATTTTTCGACTATAATTTCTCAAATAATCAAAATATAAAAGGCTGATGTAAAGAAAATAGACTTTTTCTGTGTTGACACGAATCACCTAATATTAATACATTTGATTAATTAATAAATTAATGCTTCCTCTATGAGAAAGCAAAGTGCTCATTGAATGAGCACAAAAGTTGATACAACTTCACAGCTAGTTTCGTTCAGTTATTTGTATCACCATTTTGTTTACTTCGTATGTTACGTCAAACGTCGTCTATTATACAGGATGGGTTTTTTAACTTGAGACATCGAAATATCTCAAAAAATAAACATCGTGTATACTCACCCTGTATAACACGAATTTATGGCTTGTGAAATCATTATTTAAAGATAATAATCATTTTGTAATTATTTATTTTCCTCTAATTAGGGAACGTTTTAAAGAAGCGCGTCATTAATGATCTTTACGAATTAAGGTACATTATAAAATACAGACACTTTAAAAAGTGTTCAATTCCTTACCGACCTTATTACAGTTATTTAAACAATTATAATTTTGTCAATAGAATGATATAATGTCTGAAAAAAAATACTTGAATCCTTTAATTCTTTGTGCAATTTTGTCCCTAGGAATTATTGAGACCTTCGCAAACGACGATATTAGTAAGTAAAATAGTATCCTCTATATATATCTTGAATAAATATAATACCAACTGTTGCATTACTCAGAAATTAATTTATCATATTCTTTCAGGGAAATCATTAGACATTCTCTCTCGTCAAAAACGTGTATTTAGTTTCGCGTCGGGTGAAGACAGATCAGTTCGGATTTCTGTAGTTCCTTACGTTGTAGTTATCAGACACAATAATCGTGTACATTGTGTTGGAAGTATTCTGACACGTCGTGTTGTTATCAGCAATGCTGTATGTTTTCAGAGAACAATATCGGAATATCACGTTATTACTAGTACATCACGTCCAAATCGTGGTGAGGTTCACAACGTAACTGATGTAAGGAAACACTATGGTAATTCTCAGTTGGAACCTATAAATGGTGTTGCATTGCTCACTGTTAATCCACCTATTATCTACAATATATTCACTTTCAACATACAGCTGCATTCAGAACCTTTGCTACCAGATACATATGCTACTGTTTCTGGTTGGGGATTCAACTGTTTGCACAGATACAGCGATCGTGGAGAGTAAGATATCAATAATATATATGGTATATTACATGTATATTGGCGGAGTGCAAAGAGTATGGAATCCAGTATAACTAAAGACATTTCACTGATTTCAGTCGTGGAACAAATCTCCCTAGAAGTCTACGATCAATTCAAGTGCCCATAATAAACCATCGAGAGTGTGTAAGCAGATATCGAACTTATTATACGATTTCTGAACAAGAGGTTTGCACTTATCATCCACAAAGACATTGCGGCCATAATGATTTTGGTGCTCCTTTAGTTGTTCATGGTTTCTTGGCTGGAATTTACCTTTGGAGTGGACCAAGAGTAGATTCTAATGATTACAATTATCCTGATGTTTATGCAATCTTGCAACATTCCGCGTACAGTGGATGGATTAGGTCAAATATGCAAAGCATTGAAGCACGATTCCAGAACCTACAACACTAATACAACAGCTATTTTAATGAAGTCTAGTTTTATTTTTAAATCCGTTAAAATGAATACAAAATGCCAAGCAATCTGTATCAAGAACAAAGATCATTTAAAAAAAAAATAACGCTGTTTTTTATTTCAGTTGTGTAAAGCTTTTGTTTTATTCTTTATTTTGTAATCTATCGATGAAGAGGAACGTTTTCAAATATTTATTATGTTCTTTGCTATAGAACACTGTTTACGAGAACACTTTCACCGCGAGGAGATAGCGGAGATCTTTACAAACATTTTATTTATTTATTTATTTTTTTCATTTTTTTTAAATTTTTTGTTAAAAATAAATAAATAAATATTTAAACATTACCATTGAATTGCCATCCAGATGATACGTTGTTGTAAATTATATTTCTATTTCAAAGTATTAAATTAACTAAAATATTTAAAAAAAAATGAAATTATTTTTTATTCACCTTCATTATTCATTTTCTCTATTTTATTATATACAAAATAATTATATAAACATATTATATATTATTATTTTACTTTATATAAGAAACACAAGATAATTATTTTCTATTACATTTTTATTTGCTTTAATCTTTTTATTACGAAAAATTTCATAAATGAAAGTTTTTTATTTCTACTAAAATTTTTTTTATCTAAGAGACAAAAATTCTGAAGTTCATGCTACCGTTTATTCTCGACGAGAAGGCAGGAAAAATATCTGAATCTCATTTTATGTTATTTACGGAGATCATTAATTAAAATTACGAAAGATACTGAAAAATATTCAAGTTTTATGTTTTATTGCGGAACTCAGTCTATCATATAATTTGAAACCTTCAAGTCTTTTTTTGGTATTTGTTATGATTGAGAAATCATGTATGGTATAAAAGACTGAGTTTAAAAAAAATTCAGTTTAGTCTAATTTACAATCCAATTATTTTATAAATAATAATTTCATCTTCTATACCGTTAAATATCAGAAGAATGTATTTAAATCTTTTACTTCTGTGTGGAATTTTTTCTCAAGGAATTATTGAGACATTCGCAGATGGCATTGGTAAGTAAAATAATATCCTCTTAATATCTTAAATAAAATAACAATAAATGTCGGAAAATAAAACTGAGGGATTAATTTATCAATTATTCTTGCAGGGGACTCATCAGATATTCTGATGCGCCAAAAGCGAGTAGTTAATACCGTAACTGGTGAAAACGGAAGAGTGACGATTCGCGATGTTCCTTATGTTGTATTTATTAAATATAATAATCGTATCACTTGTGTGGGTAGTATTATGTCACCTCACGTTGTCATCACCATTCCAGCATGTGTTCAGTTTGCAACAACATCTTACAAAGTTGGCTCTAATTCAGCACGTTTAGATGCTGGTGGCATTCATAACGTAACAAATGTTATAAAACACTCTGCTGATCAACCAGACAGACCATTGGATGGTATTGCTTTGCTCACTGTTTTTCCACGTTTCATACGTGGACCATACGTTGACTTCATACAACTGCATACAGAACTTTTGTTACCCGGTACACTTGGTACTGTTTCTGGTTGGGGATGCAACCCTGAGTAAGTTATCAATAATATATGAAATACGTAAAATATTATAATATTTTATATTTTAATAAAATCTTGTCTTTTCCTCGATTTCAGACGTAGAATGGATCATACTAGAAATCTACGATCAATCCAAGTACCAATAATGGCCCATCTAGATTGTGTGAATAGATATCGACCTCATAATATTCCGATTTCCGATAAAGAAATTTGCACCTTTCATCCGCATAAGTATTGCGGTCATATTGATGGCGGTGCTCCTTTAATAATTGATGGTCACTTGGCTGGGGTTCACCTTTGGACTGGACCAAACGGGACTCAGATGGATTCTCTGTATCCTGATGTTTTTGCAATCTTACAACACTTTACTTACAGTCAATGGATCAGGACAAGCATAAAAAACATTGAAGCAATTTTCCATCATTAGCATTATTTCAGAATGAAGAAATTACACTGCTTTTTATTATAATAATACGCTTTTGAATTATATAACTTTTACCAATATTTCGCATTCAAAGTTTTTAATCCGAATTATTCAATCGATTTCCGTAGAATCGTTTTTTACACGTAAAAAAAATTGAATCTTCTTTTACATTATTTACGGGGATTAGTTAAAATTACGAAAGGAGTTTTATTTTTTAACACGTTTTTAACAATTTTATTTCTTGTATCACTTGTTCTTCAAGGATTTGTATAAGATTTAGTGCATCGAGATTGTGTAAATAGATACCGACCTCATTTCGTGCTTGCAGAAACAAAAAATCTATAAATAAAACTTGTTTCTTTAAATTCTACGTCTTTACTTTAGTTTTGTGAAAATATTTGCCTATTCTAAGGCTTTAGAGAAATTAAGTAAATAAGCTTGGCAATTAAAGATAAAATATAAGTCTTTCATAAAATTAATCCGTATGATAGTAGCTGTTAAACATCATATATGCGTATGAGCTGCGTAGGTATTATCCTTTCACGTTACGCTGTTTATCATCGCTGCTACATGTGTAGTAATGACTCCAGAGCAATACCAAATGTCCTCTACTTCATCACGTTCAAATCGCGGCCAAAATCTTGATGTAACAGACATACACTCAGAAAAAAGTTTGTTTGAATCAAATAAACGTATCATTGATATATGGCCAAAGAAAAAATTTCTTTGAATCCTTTAGTTATTTACGGTTATTTGCCTGGGGTTCACCTTCACCCAGAGAAAAAATTTTTTAAATCAAATAAACATATATTTGATATACAGCCAAATAAAAAATATATTTGAATTAAATAAAATTTATTTGACTCAAAGATATTTTTTATTTAATTCAAAAAAAAAATTTCTTTGAATCAAATAAATTTTATTTAATTCAAAGATATTTTTTATTTGGCTGTATATCAAATATACGTTTATTTGATTGAAACAAACTTTTTTTCTGGGTGTTTGGACTGGACCATGTAGAAGTCAGCATAATGCTCAATATCCTGGTTTTTTTGCAATCTTGCAACATTCTACTTATAGTCAATCAATCAGGTCAAACGTGCAAAACATTGGTTTATAGTTCAATAAAGATCAATATCCATTATTTAAAGGGAACTTTTTTTTTCTTCAAATAATGTATAAAGTGTATGCTTCAAAGTGTATAGGAAATCGAAAGTAATCTGTATCAATTAAAGATTTAAATTTTGAAGTAATTAAACTGTCTTCTAATTTAATTACATCTGTGTCGCTTTTGTTAATTTATTCGTTATTTGAGACGTTTTAAGATTTATGCTAGCGATAGTTTAATAAATATGTAAAAGAAGTACACATGCGACCTTGATAAAATTCATCTTTGATAAGTTTATCAATATTTGATGTTCGTTTGAAACTGATGTGGAAATAAAACTTATTACTTTAAAAACATAATGTGTTCGCCATTTTTATGACATTTTTCATTTATATTATAGACATAAAAATTTACAGAACTAAGTTAACATAAATTATAAATACTTTTATCGTAGATAAAGAAAAGATATACAATACGGACCGAATAAAAATTACTTCATTTGGGACTCGTCTTCAGTTGAAAACCTGAAAATTCATCGTCTGAAACTATAAAATGCCAGAAAAAATATGTTTGCATCTTTTAATTCTTTGTGGAATTTGGTATCAAGGAATCATCGGGTCCTTCGCAGATGAAGCATTTAGTAAGTTATATTATTGCCAATATAAATTTATCTGAAATAAAACTGATAAGCTATAAATTGTAAGGAATATAACTGATAGAAAAAATACAACATTGAGATATTAATTTATCAAATTCTTGCAGATAAATCGTCGAATTTTCTCGTTCGCCAGAAACGTGTAGTTAGTCGCGTGCCGAATGAAGACAGAGTGGTGACGATTGGGAATGCTCCCTACGTTGTAGCTGTTAAAATTTCTATGCGTACAGAATGTACGGGTACTATCCTTTCGAATCGCGCTGTTATCACCGCTGTTACATGTGTGGAAACGGAAACAACACAATATCAAGTTTCTGCTAGTTCATCACGTACAGATCGCGGTGAATATCATAATGTAACAGACATAAAAAAACACTTAGCTATTGGTTTGCTCACTGTTGATCCACACTTCGTCTTTGGTTCTTACGTTAACAACATACAGTTGCATGTTGGACCATTACTAGCAGGCACAACGGGTAAAGTTAGTGGTTGGGGATTCGATTTTAGAAGCACTTCGTAAGTTACAATTAATGTATTCATATTGAATAAATACAACATGTTTAAATACTTATTTTTCATGTCAGCTCATGCATCACTACAACTAAATAACATTCATCTTCTTTCCTTTTTCAGTCGTGGTACGATCCACGGGAAAAGTCTACGATCAATCGAAGTTCCTATAATGGCCCATCAGGATTGTGTAAATATATATCGACAACATAATATTCGGATTACCGAAGAAGAAGTTTGCACTTATCATCCAGAAAAACACTGTGGCCATAATGATTTTGGTGCGCCTTTAGTTATTGATGGTTTTTTGGCTGGGGTTCACCTTTGGAGTGGACCACGTAGAGGTCAGCATAATCCTCAATATCCTGATGTTTTTGCAGTCTTGCAACATTCTGCTTACAATAATTGGATCAGGACAAACTTGCAAAGCATTGGTATATAGTTTAACAACGACCAATATCCATTATTTGAAGGAAACGTTTGTTTCCTTCAAATAATGTGTTCAAATAATTCCTTCAAATAAAGTGTATACTTCAAAGTGTATTGGAAATCGAAAGTAATCTGTGTCAATTAAAGATTTAAATTTTGAAGAAATTACGCTGTCTTCTGATTTAATTACATCTGTGTCACTTTTTGTTAATTTATCCGTTAGTTGAAATGTTTTAAGCTTTATGCTAGCAACAATTTAATAAATATGTAAAAGAAGTACATACATTCTGCCAAAAATGAACACATTCTAATTCTAACGCGAGTGATGGATTTGAAATCAAGTTAATTCTGCTTAATTTTCTAAGGCAATTGTGAAAATTGCAGTCAATTTAATCCCTTTATCGAAATAAAATTATCAACATTTCAATATAATATTCAATCCTGCAGAATTAAACTGGATTAAAGTGTTGAAAATTTAACTAAAATTCATAACGCTTTCAATTCAAAACAATTGCGTTTTAGAAAATTTCGAAATTATTTTAATTCATTTCAACACACGCCTTGTTACTGGGTATCAATATTTGATGTTCGTTTGAAACTACTGTGGAAATAATTTATGACTTTAAAGTGACAATGTTTTCGCCATTTTTATGACATTTTTCATTTATATTAAAGACATAACAATTTACAGAACTGAGTCAACAAAAATTATAAATATTATTATCGTAGATAAAGAAAAGATATACAATACGGACCGAATAAAACTTTCTTCACTTGGGACTCATCTTCAGTTGAAAACCTGAAATTTCATCGTCTGAACTATAAAATGCCAAAAAATATATACTTGCATCTTTTAATTCTTTGTGGAATTTGTTATCAAGAAATCGTCGGGTCCTTCACAGATGAAGCATTTAGTAAGTTATATTATTGCCAATATAAATTTATCTGAAATAAAACTGATAAGCCTAACAGCCCCGTAACAACCCGAGTAGAAATTTTGCTGTGGCCCCGATCGGGCCCAGATTGGGGAATCTGGCCCCAATCAGGTTCAGATTGGGGGATTTCAGATAGGGGATGAATCACATGGCCTGAACAGGCCCAGGTCTGGCCAAACCTGGTCCGATCGGGGCCCAATCAGGCCGGGCGTTTCATCACCGATCTGGGCCAGGTTTGGAAATTTCTACACAGGAAGGCGTGTATTAAAATGAATTAAAATGATTTCGAAATTTCCAAAAACGCAATTGCCCGTGCAGAAATTCCCAAACCTGGCCCAGACCGGTGATGGAACGCAAAACCTGACCGGGCCCAGACCTAGCACGATCGAGCCAGATCTGGGCCCGGTCTGGTTCTGCGTTCCATTACCGATCTGAAATCATCCGATCTGGGCCCGACAGGGGCCACAGCAAAATTTCTACCCGGGTGCTTTGAATTGAAAGCGTTATGAATTTGTGTTAAATTTTCAACACTTTAATCCAGTTTAATTCTGCAGGATTGAATATTATATTGAAATGTTGATAATTTTATTTCGAGAAAGGGATTAAATTGACTGCAATTTTCACAATTGCCTTAGAAAATTAAGCAGAATTAACTTGACTTCAAATCTATCATGATTGTCAGAATTAGAACGTTTTCATTTTCGGTCTCAGGATTTAACAGGATTGAAATGAGAATAAACGTATATTGATAATTAACGTATATTAATTGAAATGTTTTCGTTCAAAAATGAAATTGCTTTGAATTAAAAGAGTAGAAAAATCGCCCATATTCCAACTACTTTCTACTCAGTTTAATCCACTCCTTCTTACCGGGATTTAAAAAATACTACATTGAGATATTAATTTATGAAATTCTTGCAGATAAATCATCGGATAGCCTAGTTCGACAAAAACGTGTAGTTAGTTATGTGCCAGGTGAAGACGTTGTTCAAACAATTAATAATGCTCCCTACGTTGTAGCTATTAAACTCTATATGCGTATCACGTGCACAGGTAATATTCTTTCGCCTCACGTTATTATCAGCGCCGCTTTATGTACTGACAGGGCGCCAGGGAGTTACAAAATTTCCTTTGCTTCATCACGTTCAGATCGTGGACAAATTCGTGATGTAATAGATATAAAGAGACACTTAGCTATTAGCTTACTCATTGTTGAACCAGAAATCGTGCAAACTAATTACTGTCGCAAAATAGAGCTGCATGAAACACTAATAGTAGCAGGCACTCCTGCTAAAGTTAGTGGTTGGGGATTCAATGCCAGAAGCGGCAGCGAGTAAGTTATGAATAATATAATAAATATATGTAGATGAAAAATAATATTTTGGATGGTTTGCAACACTGCAACTAAACATTTGTCTTTCCGATTTCAGACCTGGAACGCAAATCTCTAAGAATTTACGATCAATCATTTTGCCGATAATGGCTCATATGGATTGTGTACGTAGATACCGACCTCAAATTAATATTACAGATAAAGAAATTTGCGTTTTTGATCCTCAAAGACACGTTGGCCATAATGATTTTGGTGCCGGTTTAGTTATTGGCGGTTACTTGGCTGGGATTCACATTCGGACTGGATTATTCAACAATCACATTGATCAGCGATATCCTAGTGTTTTTGTAGTTTTGCAAGATTCTGATTACCGTGTATGGATCAGATCAAACTTGCAAACCATTGATGAAAGTTTCCGAAACAGCCGTCGTCCATTACATAATTGATAACGCTGTTCAGTCAATGTCTTTGGTTCAGGACTGATAGCTAGGTTTGGTACTGTATTGCATTCAAATACTGGTGCAGAACTGCATTTTAATAAAGTTTATATCAAATGAAGACTAAATTTTGAATAAAGTACACTTTTTTTATCTCAATTATTTATAACACTTCTTTCCTTGTCGTTTTTGTTGATCATTGTATTGATTATTAATTGTTTATATGCTTAACAATTTTCTGTATGCTTAAGGTTGTTTAATTGACAATAAGCGAGAGATGGAAAAAGGACGATTATTTTACCGAAAAATTGCCATAAAAACATGGGCGGATCCAGGGGGGGGCACGGCTTCTTGCCCCCCCCCCAAAAGCCCAGATTTGAAATTTTCAAGCTGCTTATAAATACAAAAACTTGGTGGAGGGGGAAGGGTAATTATTTCGTGGCCCCCCCCAAAGCCCTTGTCTGGATCCGCCCCTGCATAAAAATTGTTTGTTAAGATTCTGAATGTATCTCGGATTTTAAATAATATCAAGAAATGTATGGAAAATAAGAGAAAAACTGAGAGTGAAATTAAATGCACATGTCTCTCCATTTTGGCGATCAATATCTTCCTTTTTATAACTCAGGGTCTCTTTTCAGCTTCCCTCTCAAGGTACATTCCACGCCTATATAAAAGTCACCATGGAAACCCCCAGAAAGGAGGTTTTGATTCCGAAGGCTTGAAATTTTTCTCATAAACAGAATAACCGAAGGGTCTTTATACCTTGAAAGTAAATTGTACTCTGTGTTCAATAATACTTTCGAACTTTGAGGAAATATAATTAGGGAAATAAATTTTTGTTGTTTATTAGGTAATATTTATTTTCCAAACGATTAGGACATAATGAAGACAATGTAACAACAATATAGTTGTTACATTGTCTTCATTATGTCCTAATCGTGAGCACGTATCTCCCACGCGCTTTTAAAACACGTCATCTGACATTTTATGTGTACCTTGTATCTAATACTTATATTAAACAATAAATTTTATTCTTCAATAAATTGTGCTTATCTTATTACGATACTAGTTATTTGCTCTAACTCGTTTTAAGGAAATAAGAGACGTTAAGCTTTGGCAATAACAACAGACATTTTTTATAAAAGATTTCTACTTTTTCCTCGTATTCATTATGTTAATTCGTATTGAAGAAAATCTTATTTCATTATCTAAGCTCTAAAATGCCGAGAAAAATATACTTGAACCTTTTAATTCTTTGTGTATTTTTTCCCGCGGGGTTTATTGAGATCTTCGCAGATGAGAATACTAGTAAGTAAAATTATATCTCTATAAATATCTGGAATAGCAGATATAATATTGAGTGATTAATTTATTAAATTCTTGCAGGAGGATCATCGAATCTTCTGGTTCGTCAAAAACGTGTAGTCAGTCACGTGCCGGGTGAAGACAGAGTATCACACATTGAAGATTATCCATACATTGTACATATTAAAAAATCTAATCGTATCTCTTGCGTGGGTACGATACTATCGCATCGCGCTGTTATCACCGCTGCTGAATGTGCTAGGCTTGATGTAGCGGCGTACAAAGTTGTATCTAATTCAGCACGTTCAAATCGTGGTTTATCTCACGATGTAATAGAGATAAAATTGCACTATGGAAATCATCCGAGCAGACATTTGGATGGTGTGGCCTTGTTGATTATTAATCAAGCTTTTGTGTATGGTGAATACCTTAGAAACATAGACCTACATGTAGGACCATTACTACCAGGTATGCATGGCGTTGTCAGTGGTTGGGGATTCAACTACAGAAGCGAGGCTAAGTAAGTTACCAATAATATATTAAATATAATACATAACATGTTACGCAAATATTGACTAGAAATTCTCAATATATATCACTGCAACTAATAAAATTGTATTTTCTCCCCAATTTCAGGCGTGGAACGAAATACCCGACAGAACTACGATCAATTCAAGTACCGATAATTTCCCATCAGGATTGTGTAAATTATTATCGACGTTTTTTTAACATTTCCGATATGGATATTTGCACTTTTCATCCGCAAAGACACTCTGGTCATAATGATGCTGGTGCTCCTTTAGTTGTTGATGGATTATTAGTTGGGATTTTTCTTCGTAGTGGACCAGTACAACGTACCCATAATCCTCTATTTCCTGATATTTTTGCACTCTTGCAACATATAGATTACAGTACGTGGATCAGGAATAACATTTAAAAAATTTAGGTACAATTCCATAGCAAGAATGAATACAAAATCCAATTTGATGAATATCTTATCTTATCCTACTTTAGTTACTTTACTTTGTATCAAATAATTAATAAAAATGTGATTAGGTAACAAACACCATACATATTACACATGAATACATGTTACATGTTTAGAGCACATTTTTCAAGCCTTACACTATAAAAAAATTGCAGTCAATTGACGAATTGGCTTCCCTACATCTGCTACTCAGTATGGATAATATTGAACGACTTTTATGAGTAATAACTTTCTTATATAGGTAAAGTACTTCTCAGCAGATTACACTTTTATTTGTCAGTCTGAAAAATGTATACTTAAAGGCAGACGTGTGCTATCAAAGTAAATTCATGATTCTTGGAATAAGGAAATCTGAATTTTTATTGTTAAAATATTTTGTGAATTATTCTTATTTTTTTTCAAATTATCCTCAATTTTTGGGTTTTTTTATTAATGTTGAGCTGTGTATATTTTAAAACTTATTCTCTGAATTATATTCATACCGATATTCGTTGTACTTGCCTGTAGGTATATTTCTTCGATGAGAAATAAAGAGTAATGTACTCTACTTTTAATGTACTCTACTTTTAACTGTACTCTACCTTTAACTAATATGTATTCCATACGTTTTTAAATCAAATAAAATAAAGTTTTATTGATATGTATATATACGAAATACTTTACCATAATAGTTCAATTTATTATGAGTAAAAATAAGAAGCTGTAATCTTTTAAGTTTAAACGATGTTAAAGATTTTTAGCTTATTATTCAATTTTATTTTTGCCAATATTCTTAAATATTGACTTTTTCATGCTGTTAAAAATCTTGTCGTAATCTTTTCAGAATATTGACTTTCTGAGAAGGAGAGTTAGTATTTGTGAATACGAATGTACGTGTTGCAATAAAATTTGGTACAATAAAGTTTGCTGCCATATCAACACTTGAAATTTAAAAATTTTATGAATTTCCATTTTATTTAACAAGAGGAAAAATATCCGTATCAGCAGATACTAAAAATCCGAAATAGTAAATACAATAAAGATTAATTTTTAAAATATCAATATTCCTATATTTCTTATGTCACATTTTTATAGCCCACTTTAAAATTTTTATCATGGAAAATTTCATGACTAGAAGTGATATTAGTAATAAAATTATATATTATGCGTTTAATATAGATTAAGAGTGTGGATTTTATTACTATCACATATTGTAATCTTGACGCGTTTTCAAACGTCTTAGATTGTGAAACCATTTATTTAGCTAACATTTTAGCGAAGCAAATGTATTTATGCATAGTAAATAAAGTTTCCTTATAAAAGTCAAACGCTGTAAAAAGTCTCTAATTTGGTTTCGTCTTCCGCGTAGTAATTAAAAAAATTATTATTCCATCAAGAGAAACTGCACAACGCAAATAAAAATGTTCTTGTGTGTTTTAATTCTTTGTGGAATTTTTACCCAAGGAATTATTAGGACCTTCGCTGAAGATGATATTAGTGAGTAGTAAAATGACATCGTCTTTGTACTGAAATGTTGAGATATTCATTTATCAAATTCTTACAGAGCAATCATCAGATATTCTCTATCGCCAAAAGCGTGTAATTAGTCGTATACCGGGTGAAGACCAACCATTGACGATTGTAGAACGTCCTTATGTTGTGCAAGTTAAAATGTCTAATCGTATCTATTGTGCAGGTAGTATTCTGACACATCACTTTGTTATTACAGCTGCTCACTGTGCGCAAGAAAGAGTATCGAATTACTCTGTAATCTCTAGAGCATCACGTACAAATCGTGGTACAAATCACAGTGTAGTAGAGATAAGAATGCACTATGGTAATTGTGTGGGAAGACCTTTGGATGGTGTCGCCTTGCTCAAAGTTGATCCACCTTTCCTGTATTCTCTATATACTAGAAATATAGAGCTGCATACAGGAACTTTGTTTCCAGGTCAAATTGTTACTGTCTCTGGTTGGGGATTCGACTGCAGTAACAATCGCCCAAAGTATGTTAATATATTATTACATGATACATGTTATATACCATAATGTATGATAAAACTTCATTCAATCGAGATGAATGAAGTTCGACCAAATATCAATTTTATTTGGAAATGCTTGAACTTGTATGACTAACTAAATCTTGATATTCTCCCTGATTTCAGTCGTGGAACGGAATTCCCTTCAACTCTACGATCAATCGAAGTACCTATTTTACGTCATCGAGATTGTGTAAATAGATACTTACCTTATCATACGATTACAGATAAAGACGTTTGCACCTATCACAGACAGAAAAAATGTGGTCATAATGATGGAGGTGCTCCTTTAGTTATTGATGGTGAATTAGCTGCAGTTTACCTTTGGAGTGGACCAATTGCAAGTCTCAATAATCCTGAATATCCTGATGTTTATGCAATTGTACAACATGAAGAATACAGAAGATGGATCTATGCAAACATTCGACAGGAATAGGTTTTATAATCATAAAAATTAACAGAGCTAATTAAATTAATTTATAAATTCTAGTTTGGAATTTAAATCTGATGTTTAAGTTTGTATGATGGAATAAAAAATGGAATACGTATTCAGTAAATCAATAATCAAATAAAGAAATGAAGTGCACTTTGAAAAAATTACCCCGTCTTTTATAAAGTTTTTAAAGTTTTTTGTAACACTATTTTTTGTTTGTTTCATTGAAGAATTTATCCAATAAGATAAATGTATTGTCCTTTAATGTATTGTATTCTTTGGTTTTTAATAATTTAAAGAAATGTTTAAAAATGATAGAAGAGAGTGGAATTAAGTAAAAGCAGGAGCTGACTCTCCATTTTGGACGATCAATATCTTTTTTTTATACCTCAGAGCTAGACCATTCAGTTTCCCCCTGAAGATAAAACATTCCACGCCCATGAAACAGCATGGCTGCGATAGTCACCATGGAAACCCCAGGAGATGAGATTTTGAATCAAGAGACTTGATATACATTTCTCTGAAAATTCATAGTTTCCAAGCAATGGCGCCATATCGCACGTTATTGTTTTTTTATAAATTTTAATAACTCTGGAAATAAATACATGTTCTTAAAAAATGTTTTGAAAACTAATTTTGAAATTTGTATAATTTTTATAATAATTTGTGAGGTTCAAGTAAGTATAAAAATTTTTTAAACAATTATAGAACCTATTATTTTCTGCAGAATATGTTTACAATTTATTTGTAATAACTTTTAATTAAAAGTGACTGAGATTTACCAACCACATTTTTCCAAAATTTATTAAAAAATTCTTTCCTAATCTTGTTTTCCTTATTTTCCTAATTTTATTTTGCACTCCTTTTTTACGTATCCCTATTTTTCCAATCCCCTATGCAAAAAAATTTTTTTCACCACCTTTTCCAACACCATTTTCCAGGTCACCTTTCTAGCCTCTTATCTCAAAGACACTTTTCCCATCACATTCTATAAGCCCTTTTTAAAAATATCCATATCCAACCCTTCTTTTAAAACCTCTAGTTTCCCAACCCCCTTTTTCCAACCTCTTTTCCCACCCTTTCTTTCAGTTTTCCTTTGCCTCCCCCCTTTCTAAACCTCTAGTCAAAAATCTTTCTCCCACCTCCTTTTCCAAATCCTTTTTCTTCATTAATAAAAAGTTGAGAATTACTAAATGAAATATTGAAATATGACTAGATAATAATCGCATTAGAAATTTTCTACTAATATGATTTACATTTAAAATTTCACTTGCTTTCGAATAATTTCAATAAAATACACTAAACAACAAATAATAAAAAATATGTTGTTGCAATTTAAAAATTTTAGTAAACCAACACTTGCGCTACGCAATAAATGACGCTGATTCAAATCTAGAGAGCAGATTCGAAACAATAATAAAATTTATATGAGATTTTAGAGACATTTCGTTACATTATCTTTTTTTAGAGAGCTTTAAAAGTTTTCTAGGAATTTCAATGGATTTTAACAATTTTCAAGTGATTTTTACGAAGTTATAAAGATTTTTTCAATTTGTAAAAGATTTCATAGATATCCTATTTCATA
The DNA here is from genome assembly GCA_904066005.1 of Synergus itoensis. NCBI lineage: Eukaryota > Metazoa > Arthropoda > Insecta > Hymenoptera > Cynipidae > Synergus > Synergus itoensis. The sequence goes on along the minus strand of CAJFCP010000169.1, from coordinate 152,482 downwards.
GAAATTCATAGAAATATTTTATTATTTTATTATTTTTATATTTAATTAATTTAATAATATTTTATTATTTTAAATTTCATAAAAATATCCTATAGGGTATTTCGCGGAATTTGAACGGAATTAATGAAATTTTAAGAGATTTTTTAGAGGTAGGGAATTTTAAGGGATTTGAAAAGGTTTCTGGGTGTTTTAAGAGAATTTTAAAAGAATTTTAAATGTTGTCATAAAATTTCCAGGAATTTTAAAATAATGCAAGAGATTTTAATAATTTTAAAAATATTTTATGGGATTTTTAAGAATTTTGTGAAATTTTATGAGATTTCGAATAATTTGAAGGGATTTTCTGATTTTTAAAAGATTTTGTAGAATTTAAAAGGATTTTGAAGGTTGTCGTAAAATGTTAAAGGATTTTATGAGATTTTTCTAATTTTTAAAAGGTTTTGTAGAATTTTGAAGGATTTCATGGAATTTGATAAGCCAATCAGGTTTGCAACAACAATGTATGCGAGATTTTCGAGACATTGAAAAAATTGTCTGGTTTGACACCACTTTTATAAGATAGGATGAAAAATATTTGTTTTAGGACCACCCTGTTATACATACGGGATTTTCATCTATATAAATATATAATAAAATCTTTGAAAGAAAGAGCTGTTCGTATTTTAGCCGAAGTCAAAAAGGAAACGCGTGAATAAAATTTCCAGGATGACTCCCTGCAGATAGAATCTCTTTTATATTGGACCTTTATGACTCTTGTGTATTACCAAAGTAGGAGGTTAAAAAAAGCGGTCGAACCGACTGCCATATATTGCTTATAAGACATCCTTCTATCCCCTTACCTTGGAGACATTACAGCCCTTACACCCTTACATCGTTCGGTACCAGAGTCATCCGCACAGGACCACCTCATCTTCTCCTGTAGTATAAATTCTGTTCCTACAGAACAGGCATAGCTATCTTGCGCCATTCTTGTTTATGACTCATCCTTTCAAGCCATTATACGCTGTCCGTCATTTCAAATATATTCCGTCGATCTTTGCCGAAAAAGCCTAACTTGATTCTTCTCCCTTTTATTGGCCCAGCTCAGCTGCTTCCGTGATTCCCAGTATTGTCTGAAGCTGTAAATCAACCTTCTAGCGTGAATCTGATTTAATTTGGTCTGAATAAAGCTATTCGAGGTTTTTTACGTAAAGGCAGCAGTGAAAAACGTGCCGATTTTGACCTTACAGTGAGAATTTAACAGGTGACTTCTATATAATTTTTGAGTTTTGGAAATTATGTGAAAATCGGCATTGAAAGATTTAAAATGAACACATAGCAATACCAGAGTAATACCAAATAATTTTAATTCATTTCAATCGTTTCAATCCATACCTTTACCTTATGATTGGGATTTAAGAAATCAGCGGAAACATCAAAATATAGTCTAATACATGTAAGAAAATCATGTGAAAAATATATTGGACCCAGCACCGGGCGAAAGATGCTGGGTTTGCAGCTCTTATAAAAGATCCTGTTAGGTGGGATGGATCGAGATTATGGCGAAGAGACCAATCGAATGTGATTCCAGGAGGGGACAGAGTGCTTCGGCCAACTTCCATAAAATGTTCTTGAACCAATAAGAAAGCTCTTATCTACTTTCTACCAAGGGTGCTTCTCTCTTTCGACTCGGAAGTGTAATGGCGAACATTTCGTAGGGAATAACTGCCTACTATATGACTTCCATCGCATGCCAGCCTTCACCTAAATTAATCTCGTAAATGGATCTTACACACACTGTGTCAAGATTATGTATAATCTGCCATGGCAGCGTTTTCGCATTTTTCCAGGCAAGGTTTATGTGCATCTTAAAGAGAAGGGCTACTTTATTTTTATTAAAAGAAAAAATTAATTAAGATTGGGAGTCTATTCGTTAGTCTTGGCTGTCAATTAATAATAATAAAGTATGTACGTATCAATTCTGTTTTTCTGAGAAAATCCAAACTTTTGAAATCACAAAAATCAGTCGAACTTTTTTGTAATACGTCAAAATCTATCCTCAAATATTTATTGATATCTTTTGCTCCTGGAAATCAACTCAAAGTATTTTTATACAAGAAATTTATATAATTTATATTTTATATACATATATTGGACATTTTTATACATGAAAATATCTACGGAAAATTTCTAAATGAAAAATATTGTAAAGGATTGAGGTTTCAATCCGAGATGTTGAAAAGGCTTAATAAGATCATCTTTTGAATGCGATTCAATACTTTTTAATAAGAAACTAGCATTCCTATGTTAAAATTCATAAACAAATGTAAAAAATATTGATCACATTGGAATTTATTGTGTTTTAGATACTTCTCCGTATTAATCTCTAGATCAGAAAAATATACATTTATAATTTAGCATATGCCGAATAACATAGGTATATATATTTGAAAATGCAAAGATGTAAAAATCTAAAGACTTTACAAATTTATGACGTCTTTTGAAAATAAAATAATAAAAACGCCTATGGTTTTCGATAAAAAAGTGCGATTTCGCACGTTCACTTTTTTCATTGATTACACTTTTGAAATACGGCACGTACTTCGTGTTCAAACTAATTGAAAATTGTAAATAATTCCATTGAGAAAAACAATTTTTGTATTACTAACAAACGCTTTTTGATAAGAGTGTTAAAAACAAGTATTATTGTTCGATTTATTTTGAATAGAGTTTTGACTTTCAAGAAAAGTATATAAAGCCCAACATGAAAAAACAAGACATTCACAAACGTTGCAGGGCAATCTCTATTCAAGATGAAGAAATTCATATTGTGCTTCCTCTTACTGGCAATCGTCAGCGTTAACGGTGAGAATCGAAATAAATATTTGATCAATGTTAATTGAATCTTATATCGCATTTCGGGTAAAATTTTAAAACTACTTTCGTATGAAGTTTAAAATTAGTTATATTGTTGTCGCCGCGCCATCTTTAACTTTGATTGAAATTTGTTAATGGAATAGATGAATATTGAATAGTAATAGAAGAATTTATTTGATTACAGGTAGACCATCTTCCTCTCCACCAAATCAAACTTCTTCAAATTCTTGTCCTTGTCAACAACCACCTCCACCTTTGGCAACATCACCACCCCCACCTCTTTGTTGTCCTTGTCAACAAGTACCTCCACCTCCTTGTCCTTGTCAAAAACCACCTCCACCTCCACCTCCTTGTCCTTGTCAACGACCACCCCCACCTCCTTCTTCGGGACAACAACAACAACCTTTAGAATCACCTCAGCCTTCCTCACTTGCATCACCTCCTTGTCCACAAGAACAACCTTCAGGTTCACCTCCACAATCTAATCCATCTCCTGCTTCGG
>CAJFCP010000169.1:98812-149114 GCA_904066005.1 Synergus itoensis | reverse complement strand
AACAACAACAACAACAACAACAACAACAACAACAACAACAACAACAACAACAGCAGCAGCAGCAACAACAACAACAACAACCTTCAGGATCACCCCAGCCTTCCTCACTTGCATCACCTCCTTCTCCACAAGAACAACCTTCAGGTTCACCTCCACAATCTAAACCATCTCCTCCTTCGGCACAACAACAACAACAACAACAACAACAGCAACAACAACAATCTTCAGGATTACCCCAACTTTCCGGACTACCTGCACCTCCTTCTCTAAATCAACTACAACCTCAACACATAATTTACAATTACGTATGTTTGCCCTTTGAAAATGATTTATTGATATTTAAATAACTGGGTTATCATAGGATAATCAAGGAGATTAGTGATTATCAAGGAACTTCAGCTGTTTTTCATGTTTATGGAACTGGGCGAAAGATCTACTTTTCACTATCTTGGGAGTAAACATTATTTTTTAGTCCAGGAAATGAAAAGTAGAACTTTAGTTCCCTTTCCTTTCGGTGAAAATGATACATCATAAAACATATCGTATGAGCTATGGGAGAAAGGGATTTTTTCGACTCATGTATGTTTTTTATACGAAGTTTAGCGAATGCGAAGCACAAGCTAGAGGCGCAGGGCCGGCGCAGCCCATTTTTTCATGTATGGATTTACGATGAGAGGGGGGTAGACTGAAATTTTTTTCTTTGCTTTTTCTTTATTTGAAAGAAAATATTTTCCTTCGTACAACATATATAAATTCGTTTAACACTTTTTGAATCAAAAATCATTATCTTTCCAGACAATTTTTCATGTATAGATTTATCCATGGCATCCATACTGTCTGCGCCGCCCCTGCAGAGGCGTACAAAAAGAGACTCGTAAAAAAAAGTTCCTCTTTTCTCCCTTGATGTATAATATAGTATTAAAAATTCAGATGAATTGCAACGATTCAAGTTTCATTCTTTTTTTGTTTTAGCATCTGGGTTGTTCTAAATGTGGACAAGACAGCAGCTGCAATGAATCGAGTGAATCGAGTGAATCAAGCGAATCGAGTGAATCAAGTGAATCGAGCGAATTAGGTAAATCGAGTGAATCGACTAAACCTCCTTGCTCTTCTACCACTCAAGCTTCTTCGACATCAACTACGGATTCGACAAGTGAAGCTACAAGTGAAGCTACAACTGAAGCTACAACTGAAGCTGCAACTGAAGCTGCAACTGAAGCTGCAACTGAAGCTTCTGAAAAATCCTCTGATAATGATTCGGCTTCTGAAGAATCCTCTGGTAGTGATTCGGATTCTGAAGAATCCTCCGACAGTGATTCGGCTTCTGAAGAATCCTCCGATAGTGATTCGAATTCTGAAGAATCCTCTGATACTTCTGATAGTGATTCGGACAGTGCATCTTCTTCTTCGTCCAGCGGCATTGCTAGTAGAGTCATAAGTTTGTTCAGTTAATAATTGATAATGTAAAAAATTGATCAATCAAATTGATAATGAAATAAGAGAATTTAACTGGTGTTATAAGAAAGTAATAAATCTATTTATTGCAGCCTTAATTTCTCTATATGTGAAGAGCTCCGAAGAAAGAACCCTTAGCCAAAAATTGATTTTTTGATTACGAGCGTTTTATATCGATTAAAACTTGCTCTTTAAATTGGCAAAGTCAGAAAAATTCTATACTTAATATATAGTAATATAATTAATATAATGTTTTTCGACTCATGTGTTTTCGATAAAAAAATTGTTTAAAAGATTTTAAATTCATACTTTCTCTATAGGCTACATAGTCTCCCCTGTAATAATCTGAGGGCTACTTTTAATATTCGTAAACTCGTAAGGGCGTTAGAATTTAAAATATTTATGGCGTATAATCATTTTCTGAAGATGCATTTCGTAGTTCGTAAAAAATAGCTGTATTTTAAAAATGTAGGAGCTTGTTAAATTTTTATCTCACAATAAATCAGTCAGTCAGTAGCCGTGGATAACACCTTTGGAGGTGATGGTAACCTTAGAATTAGCGTCTAAGTGATGACCTTTACTTTTACTGCTTGAAAAATGACTAGGAGGTACCTACCCTCGAATAACTCGACGCCTTGCGAAAATTATGGACCTAAAATGGTATTTTTATGGGGTTCCAATATTAATTGCTTTTTAAAGCGAAGACAACCAAATTACAGAGCAGGCGAATTTGTTTTTTGAAACAAATTGCTCTTTAGAACTCGAGCAGGAAATTATTTTTTAAAATCGATCGAACTATGTTTTAAGCTATCAACCATTAATAAAAAATTCTGATCTAAATGGACATCTTTTATGCCAACGTTTTCTTCCTCAATCTTTACAAATTTGTGATAATATGTATATGTATAATTGTATATAAGTTTATATTATGATTTTGAAATTTGAATGGTGAATTTTTCTGCCCTGCGGAATGGTAAGTAAAGAGAAATAAGCCAGGGTTGCACCTACCAACATATACATGTTTGTAAGACCTTCTATAGAAATAATGCTTGATATTTTCGGTTCGTAAAACTTTATGGTTGGTAATAACCCGCGACGTAGTACTGAGCAGACTCTAAAAAACGATATACGCCTTTCTTGCAAACCCACCCCTTCTGCGAATCTCACCCACTCATTTTATTAAGGCTCAGACTCTATTGCATTTTCTTGATGCAAAGATTTCCGCTCATTTTATTAATTGCAAAGAAAATGGATAAAATGTTATTAACAGATAAAGATTAAACTGCAATCTTAAAAAATAAAAGTAGATATTTTTTCTTTTGTGAAACAAAGTGTTTTTCTTTAATTTTCTGTGAAAAAATTTTATATTTATTGTTTCATGAAAGCAAATATTAAAATTTTAAGTTGTTGGCTCTAGTTTCTGCAACAGAAGACTTGCTATAATTTATTAATTTATATAACATAGTGAAATTTTAATTCTATACAAAAATTCTATATATATAATGTATGTTTTTCTGTTGTGGGAGCAGATACAATCAAATGTGAGAATTTCAGTTTTTTTTTTTAAGAAAACTAGTTTTCCTACTCAGAATAAATGTTTATTTTTGATTAGGAAAAAATTTGAATTATAGATCAATTGATTTTCAACTTTCGAGGGTAAGAACTCATTATCGACGGTTGAATTCTGTCCTACTGGGGGTAGCAAATACCATCTTTACCATCACCGTTTCCTTCGAGAATTCAGCTATACACTCACAGATGGCAGAGTACAAATTTGAAAATTTTGTACAAAACTCTTATATTTTTTTAAATAGAAAAAATAAAGTTTTATCCATTCTTCGAAAAAACTATATTTTTATCTTTAAATATTAAAATAACTATTCAAATCGTCGTCTACAATCAAAAAATGTGCAATTTTTTTATAAAATATATATTTTAATACTGTATAAAAAATACAGTATACAGTGATAAAAAAATTAACTTTTATCAAATATTTCTAAAATAGCACTAATATTTTTAATAAATATTTAAATAAATTAATGAACAAGTTCAATTGTTGTACAAAAATTACTGAACGTTAGTTTAGAGGATTCAAAATTTCCTTTCAGAATCTACTGTTCTTTAAAGCACAAAAATTACAGTTTTATGTATATTTTTATATATATTTACATAAAAACATAAATCGAGAATATAAATATCTAATTTCGTTAATTGTGTGTTATTTTTTAACTAATTAATATATATTTCCTCGAACTAATGTCAATACTCATTCGATAATGTCAATTTTCATTCACTGATACATATTTCTATAATTTTCAGCTTCACCTTAAATTTTTCTGCTTAATTCTTTATGTTACACTACCAAACAATAAATTAAATGATAATATATCGTTTCCCTCTTGTCTGTCAGTTTTTTCCTACAACTTTCGTTTTCTTCGAGATTTACTCATACACATGCATACACGTCAAAATAAAAAGAAGTTCCCTCTTTTTCAGAGAAAACTTGTAGTTTTAGGAATGCCGTTCGTTTGCCATGAATATGTGATAATAAACTCTGTAAATATCGGCTGGGAACTCTCGCGACGGTTCTCGCTTTTGAGAGAACCATCGCAGGAAACTGCAGTCCGTCGCGAGCAACGAACGCAACCCGTTTATTTTTTGTGTTCAGAAAATATGAAAATTTCGAGCGGAATCCATCTTTTAAATTCACATAACTCTACTCACTTGTCTGTAACCAAACATGTAAAATTTTGTGAAAAGTTGCAACTAAATTCGACAATATATTGGATAAAAGTTCATTTTTAATGCATTCTTAAAAATGATTTATAAAACTTCATTAATTATTCAAATCATTTCAATGATTCAAACCTTTCTTCAATGATTCAAACTTCTTTCGTTTTTATTCAATAATAATCAAATTAACCATTAAAAAGTCATAGTAAAGAAGATGTTATGTTCGAAAAATAAATTTGTGTTGTGTGCTGCTTATACAGAAAAGGTTTACGCAGTAATATCTCCTTTATTTTTATATATCGGATACATTTGCATGATAAAACTTTTACTCCTCATTTTGAAAAAAAGGGGCAATTCTTAGACATCGTATAATGCGAAATAGTGTACGCAAGTTCGCATAAGAGTGCCTAGAGGAAAATATACGTGCACTTAAGACGACGTGTCGCGGACCTTTACGGCCCTCACAACGCGTTGTGGGTTTGTGCGTGTGTAAGCAGACGTTGTTTTTATAATAGACGTTAAATAACTTTACGAGGCCTCGAATATCAGAGCGAATTGATTTTGTAACGACAATCGCTGAATTAATGCACAATAAAAGTATCGTACTTGCAATTAAGTAAGCCTTCTCATATAAAGCTACAAATGCTCGCGAGTTTTCAGTACAACTCTCGAACGTCGTACAATCAACTTCGACTCTTCATTGATACAAATCATTAATCATTATTATCATTATTATCATTATTATAATAAATTAGTCATTATTATCTTTTTAATAAATTACCTTCTTTTTACCGAGTATTTGGAGTATTGTGAGTATTTGGAAACGTTGTGGTGAAAAGTTCTAGAAAAAGTTCTTTCATGAAATGGTTTTGTGTTTTGTGATGTTTTTCTTCAATTTAATTAATGGAATACACTTAGATGGGCAAATTTGCAATGGAGTCTGAAAGTGAGTATTATTTATGTTTTATTGCGATTTCAATTTTGAATATGATGAAAATCAAAGTTTGGAAGGAAAGCGGAGAAGATTTCTGCAAAGAGGAAGAGAATGTTATTAATGAATTAGTCATAATTAATTTGATGACAGATCCAATTGGAACTAAATCTTGAGGAAGTAGATGCACGAGCTTTTGTACACACACTACTATTAAGTGCTTACATTCATGCTTGTCATAATTGCCTTCGTTAAACGAAGAGAGTGACCGAGGAATTAGCTTGGTGGTAATAACCTGGCTATTTATTAACACGTAAAACAAGTTGCCACGAGTCTTGGAACCTCACCTCCCTGAATAAGAAGATGTTAAATAGATTTGACGAATTTAAAATAAGCCGTTTCAATAATTACAGAAATTGTAGAAACATGAAACAACAAAAACAAAATAGTCAACATAAATCTACAAAAAAAAAACGTTTCAGAACACTAAGTACATTCAAATATTAATGGAAAGGTCATTGCATGTTTTACGCATAATAATTTTTTTATTCGCAGTCTTTTATTCCTATTATTCTTTTTTATACGAGTTTTAACAATTTTACAACTCCTCGCCATCACTTGTACACCAATTTGCACTTTAGTCTCTATTATAAAACCCATTGGCTTAATATGAGAATCGAAAGAATGACTATAAGTTTTTTAAACTCGATATTATTCATCCGATCAAGAAATTAAATACTGAAAGAGATAAAAAAGTAAATGAAAGAGAAATAAAAATTAACTGTTATTCTTTAAGCAGCACCAGATAAAACTTCACAGCCGAAATTAAACGAACCGTGATTTCTAAACATGTATAAGAACTACAGAATATCAAAATGACGTCAGGATTTTATCCTCTCCTTTTTATCTTTCCTTTTTATTTTCCTATTTATTTTTTTACATACAAACCGGATTCAATGATGGGGTCTTCAGGAAGGGCGAACCGAGAACAGACATTGCGACTTTTAGATTTTCTTTTATTTTTTTTTATTATTCGAAACAAACCGCGCGACGAAGCTAGCAATAAATTCCAGTGGTGAGACCATGTTGGTATAGGATATGAGTGAGGAAGTGAGAGAGATATAGAGAGAGCGGTCCTGTAGCAATGGCTGCACAAACAGAACCTGACTGGTCAGCTGTATACAATAATAATTGTTTTTATGGCTCTGCTGCAACTTCGAACTCGAAGGGTACCAAAAAAAACATCGCGTTTCTCCTCTTCCTCTGATCCACCTACCTACCCTTACCTCTGCAGCTGAATTTCCTGAATATTCTTGAAAGCGAATTCCAGACGCTCTTTTTAGAATTTTTAGAAAGCTGACCCACTGCTCGATTTCTCTAATCCTCACCGTTCTGGATATCAAAGCATTCGGCAATGACTGAAACACAGAAAATTTATACTATTTATTTTTATACTATAAAAAAGAGAGAAGGAAAAAAAATTAGGGAGATTTGCACTCCCATTTCCAATATTTTCTCCAAATCTTTTAGAAAAAAATTTTTGAATTCCTAGGATCGTAAAACTTTAAGGTCTTCGTATTTTTAGAAATTTTTTAGACTCGGATTCGGTTATATTTATAAAGTTTTCTACAATAAGCATGACCCGAAAGTATTAAAGTTATGCTATGGTCTTTTAATCCATAATCTGAACGAATTACATACTTAATCCTTTTTATTGATAACATGCAACACGTAGCTCGCTAAAAACTTAAGCGGTGTATCAAAATGTTTGTAAATAGATTTCTGCCATAGGTACTATTTCATATTGAACGAGAGGAGCCATAATACCTAAAGGACAGGCGCTGCCAGCGTTATTGATTTCTCGCGGGTGGAACGCGATTCCACTACCTCGGCTCCACAACGTTAAATGAAAATATCCTGGTTACAAAACATAAACTCTAGTTTAATAAATTTAAATATATAAGCTAATATTTCATATTACATAATCTTATTTATTATTATACTATTTCTTAATATTTTCTTCAGGTAGAAATGGTTATACACTCACAGAATACTCATATATCTATAATAATAATCTTCCTATTCATTCATTCATTCATTCATTCATCCAAGACTTCAATTCGAATGAATTCGGGACCAATAATAATCTCAATTTGTCTGAGAGGCCAATTCGAATAAAATTATCTGTTTATTTAAATCGATATTTCTACCACTGATTAATAAAATCATCAATTTTAACATACAATCATAAGTGCAAAATTTTACAAGACTTTTTTATTTCTTTTGATCATTTTTTTTGGTGTTACTGATAGCTGATACGGATTAGCTCGGATTCATGCGGATTGGAATTGTTAGGTTGATATTTGATTGCCTCGGATTGATTCAAGAGGAATTTATAGGCTGAATTCGGATTCATTCGGATAGCCATCTTTAAACATACTTCGGATTGGCATGGCTTTATCCGGATAGGAATTTTCATATACATTTCGGATTGGCGCGGATTTATTCGGATAGGAATCCTTATACAGAGTTCGTATTTGCACGGATTCATTCGGATAAAAATCTTTATACAAACTTCGGATGGATTCGGATTCATTAGGATATGATTTATCTTTTTACCACGGATACTCACGGAATGAATCTGATTGGCTTTTGGCTCTAATACATTTTCGGGAAGTGGGTGTTTTTAATTTTTTATCTTTAAAAATAAATTATTTGTTTACTTTTCTTGCAATCTTTGTGATGTATGATATAATTTACGTAATAAAACTGATTTTTAAAAAATAAATAATGTTTGCTTTATTTAATTAAAAGTGTTGATCTATTAAGAAACTAATCATACAGAAGACGGCAACTTTTTAACATAATTTCATACAAATGTTCCAAAATCATGAAAATCCTAAAAACTGAATAAAGAAATAACTGTAGCTTCCCCTAATTCTCTCTTTCGATTGAAATGGATGTTTAAATCTAACAATGTCTTTAAAAAATTCTCTTCAAATGTTTTAAATCATTAATTCTTTTAAAAACACTTTTATCCCTCGCAATATTTTTACATCCACTGAACCACACACTTATATACAACTTCATGTTTATACTATGCAGATGCAATTCACACACATTCACAAATCCAACATACACCTACATATTTATCTATTATAGGTATATAAATACATATATACAGTTATATAGTTATACTATTACATGCATACCCCGTATCTATTTGCCACGCACGTATAGGGAGAAACGACTCCACGCAGCGACGGTAGCATTTATGGTCGTTGCCGGTGTGAATATTTATGCGTCGACCATCATTGTCTACATAATTGTGGGTATGGCGAAGAAATAAGAATAAGTAAGAATAGAATCATGTCCGCCAGGACAGAACATGGCTAGTTGGTCCATACACCATACCTATACATTGGTCCACACCTTTACACACCTTTTTCTTCAAGTCCCGAGAGTCCTGAAGAAAGATGATACGCCCATGATAGCCTCTAACATGGCGGTTGTCTCGCACCAAAAATAAAAAAAAGAAGACAATAAAAGAGTAAAAAGTTTCTCCTTGGATGTAGCATCTCGATGTGGCTGTTTAAAGGCCAAGATCCTAAATCACATTTGACTCCGGTAATGGGATCGCTTGGATAGCCGAGTCATCTCCCCCTAAACACCCCCAAGAAATGAAATCTCTACAACACTCGATAGTAAATCTACCTTGTTCCTCCTCCCCGCAGGGTAGAGTCCGATCGCTTTTAACCGGATTTCAACTCACCGCAGGAATGCCAGACACCTTTGTGCGCTTTCGACATTTTTTATTTGATTTTTAGTGTTTTTTTTTTTCTGGCAGTTCTTGGATTTACCACCTCGTTACGATTCGATGGTTGAGAACCCTCAGTCTCTGAGGGTGGGATATTTTATATGCAGAGATTATGGCTGATTTATTCGGCATTCACTTTATATTTAACGTTTTTTCCATTCATTTGTCGTTAAATCCATTAATGGATGTACTATAATGTATGTTCTATGTGTGTTAATCTTTTGTGGTTAATTTTTATTGTAGTCCGAGTTTTTTTTGGCTTTTTTGGCATATTCCGGTGGAAGGAGAAAGTTACTTTCCGACTCATATACATATTCTGTCAGCGAAAGGAAAAATCGGTCGGTTCATCGTAAGCAAGACAAGGCAATACGGTAACTCGTTGATGTATTCAATTATTGTTGTAGCCGTATAACCGTATAGCCCCGCACAGAAGTGCAATCAACATCACGAAAGCACCTCTTGAGTTATACGACAACCGACAACCTAGCAGTGAGCAGCAAGTGGTTGCTACAGACATTGTGGCAGCCTGTAAACTGTAAAGAGACTTTATTTAAGAGGCTGTTGCCACAGGTATGCAACGTTCGTGCAAACGATTCCGCCATCACATTTTTCTCCACAGCTCTTCTTTCTTCTATTCCAGACGATCAAATCGAAATTTAACCCACGTAAGGTTCTCGATCCGCAATATATTTCCCGTAATTCTTTCCTCAGTATATATTTATGTATTCTTTAATATATGCATATTTCTTCATGTAGAAATTTATGGAAAAGACAAATTTTCTATCGTTATAAATTTTCAGATGTCCTCCATAATTAACATGTAACGAATTCCGGCAGAATATATAAAACCCACCTATTCTCGGTAACAACATTTTATTTTACGATCTCATTACGACTTACTCCCTCTCCTATTTCCTGAGATCGAAAGTATATTTTTATTGTTTTTTTAGCTGATCCTTAACGTATCTATTAAGATCACAAAAGTGAGGTCTCGAAATTGCTATTTTTTCCTAAGATCGATACATCAATCTCTCTCCGAAATGATGTGATTATCATGTCAAAGATCTGAGATAAAAATTGCCGACAGGACAATTTTTGAAAGCTATAAGGAAGTATTAGTGGTCTTAAGAGATTGGCTACGGAAGATAATGTATAAAGTGACTAAAAAAGGAATTTTTTGATCGCGATGGCGATCCCTTTTTGGCGTCTCATAAATTTTGGAAAAGGTATGATGGCGGTCGAGACATATATGTCCTATGTTTCTTGGACATGGTGGATAATAAAGTGCCTCCTGCGGTTGAAGACCTTGCCCCTCCCACAAGTCTCGAGTTTACTGGTTTTAAAAACATTTTAAAAAAACTAAATCCCACCCAAACCGACGCCTTTTTTTCCGCCATTGGAAGAAAAAGTTTGGGACCAGTTTCTAATATATCAGGAATACAAATCATTCTGACCACGGTCCATGAGTGCTGGCCGCTTTAATGTCGTCGTATATATTATAGATTATAGCCCCGAATGATTTGATATGTACGGCGAGATTTGGAGGAAAATTTAATTTAACTTTACTGGATATATATTTAACTTTAAACTTTAAACTATACCTACTTAACTTATAAATTTAAATAGATAGATTTAGACGTCTCTTTCGACCATTTTTTGTCTTCAATTTTTTATCTTGAAAATAATGAACAACATATTTTTATCGATAACCTAATTGGGTTTATGAAAATTACGCGAATTGTGTAAATGTGCCGAATTTGAATTCAATCTTCAGATTATTTTCGTTGTATGAAATTTATTGTGATTTTCAGAAATTTTAAGAGATTTTACCAGTTAGTGCGATTTTATTGAATCTAAAGAAATTTAAAGGGATTTGGCGAGATTTCACTGGATTTTCAGGAATTTTAAAATATTTATTTAGATTTCATGGGATTTTAAGTAACTTTGGGGGATTTTAGGGTATTTTATACGATGTTAAGTCATTTTAAGAACTTTTAAGGGCATTCAAGGAATTTTCCGTCAAGGAATATTTGTCGACATTCCGAGGCATATGAATATATAGCTTAAAAATTTTAATATTTTTTGAGCCGTTGCCATTCGCTGCTATTCTTGAGCAGGATTGGAAGTTTTGAGAAGAGGAGGAGCTGAAGCAAAATTTTAAGAGGAGGAACATATTGAGGAGCTTAAACTTAAACCGATGAGGATAAGAACGAAGTTAAGGGGACCGAAGAGGGTCCGAAATGAGGAGATGGGTAGAAAAAAATAAAAATAAAAAAAGAGGCGCGAGACAAGGCTCTACTTAAAACGACGTGCCACAAGCCGCCAAGGATATATAGCGGGAAGATAATTGTGTAAGCGGAATCGCTCGTTATTCCTCTTGGTAAGGTAGAGAATATGAGGTTGCCTAACTGCTTCAACCATCTTTGTAGTTGCCCAGGTGCAGAACATATTACACGTGAAGAATCTTCATGATTTTTTTTCCAATATTTTAATTGTGGTCGGCTTTCCGAAATGCTTATTTCTTTGTCAAATGTTTATCAAAGAAACGGAAAAGCAATTTTATTGTAACGTATGTAATACAACTTGAAGAAAGTTCCACATCAATACAACTGTAAACGTAGTTAATTTTTAAAACAATCTAATAGCTATTATTTTTTATAATGCAAAACACATGTTAATTGTAATTATTTAATTTATAAAATATAAGGAAAATTTTTTTATAATTATCTAGCAAACCAAGAGGCGCGCTACGCGCGCGATTGTTTTGTTTTTCTTCTTACAATTTCATTGAAAGACATTCCAAATCCAATCAGATTTGAAACTATAATCTATTCGAGATTTACGAGACATTTTTAGAGAGGAAACACTTTTTTAGAGAGGAATTTCAAGAGGTTTCTAGGAATTTTAAGGGAATTTGACGATTTTTAAGTGATTTTTATGAAATTCAAGAGATTTTTAGGATTTTAAAAAAATATTTCGTAGAATTTTATGGAATTTTAAGAGGTTTCTAAAAATTTTTAAAGATTTCAACGAATTTAAGCGATTTCTAAAGTTTTCGTGAAGTTTTAAGGAATTTCAAAAGGTTTGCAAGAGTTTTATGGGGTTTTAAGGAATTTTATGAGATTTCTAATAATTTTGTAAGTGATTTCAAGAGATTTTTCTGATATTTCAAAGATTTTGTGAGAATTTTAAGTTTCATGGAATTTGATAAAATATTTCTAATAGTTTTAACAGATTTTAAAGATATAAAATGATTTTAAATGTTACCGTAAAATTTCAAGAATTTCCTGAGAATTTTAAGAGATTTTGATGTTTGTCATGGAATTTTATGGAGAGATTTCAAAAGATTTTTACAATTTTAAAAATATTTATTAGAATTTAAAAGGATTTCAAAGACTGTACATTTTTAAGGGCTTTCAAGAAAGTCGATTTTTAAAAGATATTGTGGAATTTTTAGGAATTTGATGAATTTTTATGAGATTTCTAATAATTTTAAAAGATTTTGTAGAATTTTTAAGGATTGACGAGATTTCTAATCTAAAAATTCTAGGAATTTTTAGAGATTTTCATGAATTTTAACGTGGATTTCAAAAGATTTATGAGTTTGAAAATTTTTATGTAATTTTAAAGGATTTCATGGAATTTGAAGACATTTCTCATACTTTTAATGGATTTTAAAGGATATAAAAGGGATTTTAATTGTTATCGTAGAATTTAAAAGAAGTTTAAGAAGTTTTTGGAAATTTTAAGAGATTTTAAAGAATTTTAACATAGATTTTAAGAGCCCGTGTAGAAATTTCCAAACCTGGCCCAGACCGGTGATGAAACGCCCGGCCCGATCGGGCCCTGATCAGTCTAGGTCTGGGCCTGGTCGGGCCATGTGTTTCATCCCCGGTTTGAAATCCCCCGTTCTAGACCCGATCGGGGCCAGATTCCCCAATCTGGGCCCGATCGAGGCCACAGCAAAATTTCTACTCGGGAGATTAATGATTTTTAAGGTTTTTCTGAATTTTTAAGTATTTTCAAGCGATTATTCTAATTTTTAAAAGAACTTTAAAAATTTTTAAGGATTTCATGGAATTTCATGAAATTTCTAATGATTTTAAGAGATTTTAAATGTTAAGAAACTTCAAGAGGTTGCTAGAAATTTTTAGAGATTTTTACGAATTTTAAACATGGATTTCAAGAGATTAATGATTTTGAAGGTTTTCGTGAATTAAAAAAAAAAAAACGATTTTCTGCAAGTAAATGCGCGCGCAGAGCGCGCGTTCGTTCTTGTACGTAATAAAAATCTGGTTGCTAGTGTGGGATTCGAATGGGTGAAAAAATGATCAATGGATTTCGAGCATCTAGTTGTTCACGGGTAGGTTTAAGGGGCACCGGAGGACAGTCGTAAATACACGTGTAAATATATTGCAGTCGTTAAGAACGGCGCTGTAAAATTGTACTGTGTACCTGAGGTTAAATCATTAAATCACGATGAGTGAGTTTCGTCTGGCTCCTTCTTTAGAACTCTCGCCACTCGCCCCCAAGAAACTGTCCGCGTGAAGACCACTTTTATGGGGTTATGTAATCTGCCCAGGCTCAATGAACACAAACGCAAATTTGTATTCGTACTTTGCTTCTCTTCTAAAGAAAAAAAAAATCCAAATTGCTCTTGCAAGATTGCAAGAAGTTGAATTATCGTCCAAGGACATACGTCCAAGCAAATCTTGCCACCAGTAACCTGAACTCTTTTTGAAATTATAGTTTAGAAGTTTGCGCTTTTATTGCAGAAATAAAATTTTAGTAGGGGTCGTAAATCAGTTTCAAAGAAAATATTTTTGAATACTCCACTTTGTGTCTTTCAAGATGGTATCGGCTATTTTGTAACTTAATCTGCATGAATTTAATTGAATGAATACTTAAATACCTACTTTTGAATATACTTTTTAGAGAATTAATTTTAAGAATAAATTGAATGAATAAATTGAAGAATAAATATTTAGGAAGTGATAAGTAAGAAACGATTTTTTTCCGAGAGTGTTAAAAATTGCAGGTCTTTCTTTGAATATAGGCATTGTAAAAAATGGAGCGCAACCTTGAGGTCATTTTTACCTTATTGATATGTTTCGTAACACGAATTTCATCCTCATTGTATTGAATCTCGAGACGAAACATTTTTTTTGAGAAAAAATGGAAAAGATGTAACAGGTTAAGGAAGAATTCGATGTGGAGTTTTCTTAAGGAAAAAAAAGGGTCTGGTTTGTGTTGACCGACCAAAACGTAATCCCTACCAATAAACCAATTAGGGTCACTTCTAGAACTTCCGCACTGGGTCTTTGACCATTTGAGAAGATTTCTCCAGATTTTAGGGAAGATGTGCTCTTCTTTCGTGGAATTGATTTTTACGAAAAACACGTTTCTAATCGGGAGGGTCTTAAATTTATGACGAAGTTCTTTTAGGTTTTATTAGGTTGAAAAATGTCTGCTTTCAATAATGAAGAATATGTTTTACTGAAAAGAGAAACTCTTTTCCGTCTAAACATTGAAAATTCTGGTTTTCCTCTGCCTTTTCCCTATAAGCAGACTATAAGCAATATTTAAAATAATATTAGTAATTATATTAATGTTATTGAATCGCAAAATAATTATTGTCAATTAAATTAATTAAATAACAAACATAATTATATTTTCCATAAAATCCTATAGCGATTAATTAAAAATATTCAATAATGGTAATTGGAAAATGAGTACTTTGATTCCATGAGTAATATTTTATTAATGTAATATATAATAGAATGTTATATTTAACTTTAACGGTTTTACAGAAAATACGATATAATGTCTATGTTTATTGTTTGTACAAGTAATTTCTGTATTTTATTATGTTCACATAATTTGACATTGATTTTGAGCGGTAAAATGACAAAGTGTACTTTTATCGAGAACTCTAAAAGTTTATGAACTATATAAAAAAATAGACTATAATAATTATTAAAGAATAATCGAGTATTTAAGAGGTATGTCATAAACCAAACCACATTACATTAAACTTACAAATTATGTATAGAGCTATTCATGTTTTCTTATTCAATTTTATAGCTCTATTTTTATTTTAAGACTATCGAAATTGAGGAATAAAATTAATTCCAGGATTGGGAAGGGAGTTGGTAAAGGGGGTTGGAAAATGAGGTTTTTGGAAATGTAAGAAAATTAGAACAGAGAACAGAGAACATTAATCTCTTAAAATCCATGTTAACATTTGTGAAAATCTAAAATATTATAAAATCTCTTAAAATCATTAGAAATTTCATCAAATCTCATGAAATCCTTAAAAATTTTACAAAATCTTTTAAAAAATAGAAAAATTTTTTGAAAACCCTTAAAATTTTACAAAAACCTTCAAAATCCTTTTAAATCTGTTGATATCCCTCAATAAAATTTCCTGAGAAATTTTAAAATCTTTTAAATCCCATAAAATATTTTAAAAGTCATAAAAATCTCTTGAAATCTGTTCAACGTTGTGAAATTCTTGAAATACCTTAAAATTCTACTATAACATTTAAAAAACCTTCATATCCTTTAAAAACCATTGAAAGTATTAGAAATCTCATAAAAAATTCCATGAAATCCCTTAAAATTCCACAAAAGCTTTCAAAATCATAAATCTTTTGAAATCCACGATAAAATTCATGAAAATCTCTAAAAATCCCCAGAAACCTCTTGAAACTCCTTAACATTTAAAATCTCTTAAAATCATTAGGAATCTCGTCAAGTTCCATGAAAGCCTTCACAATTCTACAAAATCTTTTAAAAAATAGAAACATCTCTTGAAATCTTTTAAAATTATTAGAAATCTCATTAAAATCTCATTAACGGCCTGATCGGGACGTGTGTTTCATCCCCGGTCTGAAATCCCCCGATCTGGACCCGATCGGGACCACAGAAAAATTTCTACTCGGTATAAAATTCCCTGACAAATTTTAAAATCTTTTAAATCCCATAAAATATTTTAAAAGTCATCAAAATATTAGAAATCTGGCCAAATTCTATGAAATTCTTAAAAATGCCAATAAAGTCTTTTAAAAAATTCTTAAAAATCTTGAAATTCCATGACAACATTTAAAATCCCTTAAAATCTCAGAAACCTTTTTAAATCTCTTAAAATTCCCAAAAACTTCTTGAAATTCTTTAAAATTCTATGATAACAATTAAAATACCTCATGAAATTCTACATAATCGTTTAAAAATTATAAAAAATCTCTTGAGTTCTCTTAAAATTACTCGAAATTTCACGAAAACATTCGAAATCGCTTGAAATTCGTTGGAATCTTTTAAAATTCTTAGATTACCATTAATATTACTCCTCAAAATTTCAAAAAATTTAAAATCCCTTAAATTTAATTCTTTTGAATGACTTGAAGTTGTAAGTAAAACAAATAATCGTGCGCGTGTTTGTTTGCTAGTAAGTTTAAAAAAGGAATTTGAAAAGGGGAGAGGAAATAGTTGGAAAAGTGATTGAGAGGAAGAAAAAGAGAAAAGAGATCATAAATCGATTTGTAAAGGGTGAGGGGAGATTAAAAAATATTTCGAAAGTATATTTGAAAAGCAGGAAAAAGGGGTGCAAAGGGCTTTGGATGGGTGGAGGGAAATAAAAAAGAAAACATGAAAAAATAGAATGTGGAGGATTTTGTAAAAGTGTTTTGGAAAATTGTCACAGATTTAAATTAAGGGAATGCTATGCAGTAATGTCCTGGAATTCGAATGAGTAATCACGACCGTCGTTTCGTTGACTTGAGGGTGGGCGTCGTGGCTCATCGCGGGAAAAGGGGTGTAAAGAAGATGAGACGAGCAGATGAGGAGCAGTTGAAGGGTGAGTTGAAGTTGAGCTATGAGGTGAAGGAACAGCAAAAGGCGAGGCAAAAGGGAATGAGGACAGTCAGGGATTTAGCTTGAAACGAGGGACGGGACATTCCAGAGCCTGAATTGCACGTTTCTCTCTGAAACTCTGCGTTCGCTATCTCTACAGCTTCAACTTAATAGCGCCCTCGTTGCGAGCTTCGACAACGATAAGGGATAGCGTGATCTTCCAGCATCCTGCATGCAACTCTCCTAGTTAAGCTTCTTCTCCTTCGCTTTGTTTTCACACCCAGATTGCAATTTTAGAGGAGTCATATAAAGCGAATCTGAGATCTTTTAAGGTTTTATAAGGAGGAAAAACATATCTTGGAGAAAACCTCGGGGAAAAGGGTTTAATTATATTTTCAAGAATCGCGTTCTTCTTCTTCTTCTTCTTCGATGATGTTTCTTGGAAAAATGAACCAATAATCAATGAATGAAATGCAAATTTACATTCGCGTTTGTCTTTTTTGAAGCTGGGAGGCAACTATGATTTTTTTTTTCATCGGGGGGAGATAAGAATTCCCCTGCTATTTTCAAGTCGTACTGAGAAATAAGATCGAGATATATTTAGTGTCCCCGCGTTCGCGTATGTCAGTTGAATCCAAAAGGAAGCTGAGCTTTCAGAGGTTTCTCGAAGTGCGCTTCCTGAGCACCGCTCACAAAGCGACTTCCGTTATTTTACGACTTTTCCGTCCCTTCCTTCATCCTCTCGTATCATCTTCTCCTCGTCATTCCTTCCTTACGTCATGAATTTAAGTACCGGAGTCTGAAACGTTAGATTTAGCGGGTTGCGAAAAACTTGTTTATTTCGTTCAGAATTCTTTCTGTGACGTAATAAAGACGTTTTTATTTTAAATTATAGCTTATTGTTAAATCAGTTTGCAAAGTGTTGACGAGATTAATAGATCAATAGATGATTATAAAATTTTCTATAATGACCCTGTTATTCTTCTTTCTTTAAAATTATATTGGCCTCGAGAAACCAACTGTCTCGTAAAAATATGAAAAATTTTTCCACCGATTTTTCACCACGCACAAAGCCTTTTCTCAGAACCATAAAGACTCACCATAAACATACCTCGTATACAAAAACGAAATATTCTATAACGTTTAGACTATGTGGAGCATCCCAAAACACCCTAACAAAGTTGCAAAGTAGAAATTGTATAAGAATAAAATCCTAAAGCATAATTTACGACACTCCTCGTCAATTACACTAAACGACGAAAGCAAATTTCGAGCTATACAATTCAATGAATAAACGAGATAACTAAATCCCGTTTTAAAAATCTATCAGCAGCTTTATAGTTACGGCTACATTATATCGCGTAGCTATAATTCACGCACGAATAACTTCTTCTTGCATGAGAGTCTCGAAGGGTGGAGACACAAGTCTGTCGAGAAAAAATATCAAATTTATTAGGGCGCGGATGTCGCGTCGATATAAAGAGCTGAAATAGTAAAAAGACTCTTTACTTCGTCGCTGGTACTTGTCGAGTCAAAGAAACCGACAACCCTCCGTGGAAAACGGAACATTCGTTCTGGTCTGCGACGCTAATATCCGGACCAACCCCTTATGAACCATTAATTTCGACCCTGTGCACACAAACATGGCGAACGCATCCCTCGAGAGACGCCGCCCTAAATATGCACGAGAGGGACGACATTTTTGGTCGATCGAGTTTAAGCGAATTACTGAATGAAGTGACCGTTGAAGATGTTCAAAAATTAATGAATATATTATAATAATACATATAATATAATATATTATTATATGAATAAATAGACATTGCGAACAATGAAATTGTGTAAAAATTGAGAATGATAATGATTGAATTAGATACGAAAAGTGAATTTCGACGTCCCTGAAGGACCCACCCTTATGAGAACTCCGGAACTTCGTTCGTCCCCTTCTTCAGGAAAGTAATATCCCTCTAACGAGACATCTAGTCACGTCCATTTTACGTGCGAGCGTTCAAACACAAATCTAAACCCTCTCACAAAATGTGCACAAACTGATAGTTAAGATTTCGCAGGACGACGGACGGTTTCTCATAAATTAGAAGACAAATCATCAGATACAGCTATATCAAACCTAATTGGTGTCAGCAACCCTCTTTCGAGCTGTTCTGTATGTTCGGGGTGGGTTAGGTATATTTCAAGTTACAACTATAAAAGCGGCCGTCAAGCATAATAAACCCGACCCGTTAATGGTATCGCTAATAGAATCATTTCTGGTACTGGATCCTCCCAGAACTAAGTACCAAATGAGGGAAGTCTTTCTTGTAGTATGACAACCCTAAACAATTTTCCATACATAATATTTGTTAGGGATCCTCCTTCCCCCCTTGAACGTCAACTTTCATTAATTTGTTTTTATTCTACAAAGAAAAATACCTCCGTATAACTTTATTTTAATTTTAATGTAAAGAAGAAGTTAATATCATTTAGAGGAAAACCTTAGGTATTCCTTGATACATTTTCGAGCTTTTTAAAGTAATTACTATCTCGCGTGTCTTTCCTATTCCTAAACAATTTTTAAAAATACGTTGAGCTTTTTTTGTGTATCGCTTTGGGGCAGTAAATGATGACCAGTCACGAAAAGAAGCATGATAAATATATAAATAGGACCACTCCTTTCAACAATTTCTAGATTAAAGCATGTGACACGTTTTTAAGGTAGACTTTTGTGATCAAAACTTATTTAATTCCTCTCTTCTAATTTAAATACAACAATTTTCTTCTTCTCGACCGAGGAAATAATTCATTCATATTTTGTTTAAATATAGACTCAGAAAAATGAAAATAAAATTATTTGTTCAGTCCTGAAGTTTCTGATTTAGGAATACCTCGTTTCTTCTTTGGGAGAATGTTTGAGAGGATTTACAATGAGCGTGTCAGATAGAGAGAGTGCCTAATTTATGCAGGTATGCAAAAGGCTTTTGAACAAATCCCTGGCTGATATATATATGTATATATATGTATATATATCGTAGAATGACCATGTTATAGCAACGACGTAGGCGTATTAGGGATGAGTTGAGTCGTAGTTGTAAAGAGGCAACGACGATCGTCGGCCATTAAAATATCCTCTGGTATCAGCAACAATGTGGGCATCTACGACGTCTTGTAAGCAATAATCTATTGCTACGAAAAATCTTCTTCTAAAAGCCAGAAAGGAAGAATTGTAACCGTATTTCCAGCGACATTTTAATAATAAATATGATGTATGGAAGCTGGTGATTACTTCTGCACCAATACATGTTTTAATTTCAAAAATATAGTTATATTAAATCTTCAGTTATGATCTGCATTATTCTGAAGTAACAGGAGTCTATAAATTATTCTAAGCTACCTTCTCTGAACTAAATCAATTGAGAAAATAAGACTCGATACAATTATCATAACTTGATTGCTTAAAAAGTATGAACAGAACAATTTGTATCAATTTTTAGCGCGCTTGCAAACATAAAATAAGTTTATGAGTTTAAAATATTAGAATGCTATATTTAACGTTCTTTTCCGCCTTGAAAACAGATCAAATAATTAAAATTTTATTTCCATCATTTTAGGGGTACAATGCCCTCGGGAGTTTGCCTTCATTGCGAGCCCATTACGAAACGGTGTGCGAATTGAAAATTGCCTTCCTGCTCAAAATAAGTTAAGTGCGTGTGCTCACACGTATAAGGGAATAAACACTTTGTACCCATAATTACGTGAGAAGAAAAGTGCTTATACACGAGTATTACAGCCAGTTTTGGTATTCGGTTACGCGCGTCGGTGCCGAGAGGCATCGCAGAATCGCCGCTCGTCGATGCTCTTGCGGATAATCGCACCTATATAAAGAGAAGTTGTGGCTCACGGTCGGCTCATAAACGTTACTATAATCACGTATGTCGAGCAAAAGCAAAAAAGAGAAAAGAAATGTTAATTCACTCTTTGGTAAAAGGAACTAATAAAGCGAATTCAGTTTTACTTCCTTTTCAATTGTAGTGCCCGTGCAGAAATTTCGTCGGGCCCAGTCCATACCTGGCTAAATCGGGCACAGACCAATTCACAGATCTGGGTTCGACCGGGGCCAGACCTGGTGTCCCGTTCAGTACCCGGCTTGGTCCTTATTAACTGTATTTTTATGAAAAATTTATTAAAATCAACTCACACTTCAAACAAAGCATAGCGCCATTTTTCCGAGGATGGTTCGACTCTGGACCATTAAATTATCCCTACCCGGGCCAAACCGACCTGGGCCATATCGGTAAATGTGAAAAAATGTCGATTTCTGCACGGGCGGTGCAGTCATGAGAAAGATATGTTCTCTTGCATCTAAATTATTTATTAGGTGGAAAAAGCAAGTTACTGTTAAAGAAGAAAGTGAAAAAAGAGGTTTTGCGATTGTTTTTTGTTAAAAAAAAAGATTGTTAAGGAAAAAAAGTCTTGGGAGAAGATATAGTGGTTCTTGCAAGAAAATAGCGGAAGTTGTGAGAGAAAAGGGAAAAGATGGTTGGAGGGTTGAGGGGGAGGATAATGGATGAAGGGGTGAAAGAGAAGAGCGAGCTTTATTTTATTTTAATGGCGTCGTAAGCTCACAGAAGCTGCCATGCTACCAAGAATCAGTTCGTCATTCAAACGCAGAACTGTCAAGAACGCTCAGAGGATTTTGCTTCATCCCTTATTCATGGGGGATTATGATTCCACCTTCTCCTTCTGAAATCTTCTGAAAGGCAGAACTCGTCTTTTATCTATATCCTCAGAGCTCACATCAAAATGTAAGGTACAATCTCGCATGTAATATAAGTCTAGGGATTTTATCTGCGTCAAGCATAGAACTTTTTGTTAAAAATTAAAAGAAAGTTGCAATTTTATTTTAAAGTGACCAAACGTTAATTTAAATTATTTATTTATTTTATTTTTATTTATTTTTATTTTTATTTTAAATCTCTTGTGATAATCTTCTAAACTCTCCTATAACTCATTCTGAATTGTCTCGAAATCCCATAGAATTCCTTACAATTTTTTGAGTTTCCATTAAATGCCTTAAAATATTTTGAAATGCTTTAAAATCCCTTGAAATTCCTCAAAATTTTTTAAAACTACATGAAATCTCTTAAATCACGTTAAGTTTGTTGATAATCCCAAAACTCTTTTTAATCCATTTAAAATCCCTTAAAATCCTCTGAAATCCCATAACATGATTTTAAAATATTTTCAAATTGTCAATAATCCCCAAAAATATATAAAGTTTCCGAATTTTGAATGACTTAAAAGACCGGGGATGAAACACGCTTTTGGAAATTTCTACACGGGTAAATAAGTTTGTATATTCAACCCTGAACGTTTTCAATATTCAGTTTCTACCCTTAAAATTATTCTTTCTATAATAATTATTATTTTTATAGAAATTTGCACAGTTCAGACCAATTTCATTGAAAATACCAAACTTTTCAACTGCACATCTTTTTAATTTGAGACTAAATAACACTTTAAATAATTCGTACTAGGCAAACATTCTCCGCACAAAATTTTAGACTCTGTGTCCTCTATATAGAATAATCTCCTCTAAAATCTCCAGATGAAATAAAAGCGATTCACCATGCAGTCTACTAATTTCTACGGATTCGTTGCATTGATTTACTGCAGTCGTAATCGAGGAAGCTCTGGCACCGAGATCGAATCTGTGCGTTGAAACAGAGTCAGGAAGGGGTTTGTGGCTCGTACGAGTAGAACATGTATATATGTATAGTACTATATAGACTATATAGACTCTATGGAGGTGCATCCCCCGCAGAGGGGGTTGACGTGTGGTTATTTATGCTCCATAGCTTGCAATTCACCCCCTGATGCCAGTCCTAGCAGGGCTTCCTCGTTTCTCTCTCCCTCTCTCCTATATATGTATATATACATTTCTCTCCCTCTCTCTCACTCTCTCTTTCTCTACACCCCCCCCCTCTTTCCTCCTCCCTCTCTCAGCAGGCGTAAACCATCCCCCTTCCCCTTCTATGGTTCAGTTCGCCATCCTCTCCCAATCCTGCCCTTGCTCACCCTTACTCGCCCAGTCGCCCTTCCCCAATCATGGGTTCCATGGTTCCGGTTCGTAACAGCGTAGCAAAGCATCGGAGCGAAAACGCGTATCATCGACCCGGACCAGGCTCACAGCCTCCGCCTACAAACTCGACCCATCGAGAATACCGTCGGCAGTTCGTCGTCAAAGGACTGTTTCTGAACGTCAAATTTATGATCTCGATTCGTTTATCAATTTTTCCTCAAAGTGGAGGATTTTCAAGTAGGATCTGTTATTCCTTTTCTAGCGAAGAAATACGAGGATTTATGTTTAATAGGATCACTCGAAAAAAATAAAGTTCCTTTCATTTGTGGGGACGCCCCCAAAACAGCTTCCATTTAGTGAAAAAACAACTGTGAATTTTTATTAAATTTTTTGAATGAGATGTTTCGGATCCCACGCCGGTTAAACTTTTCATTTTGAGTAATTTTATTAAGGAACTTAAAGAGATTGTTGATTTAATTACATCAAATTTTGACAAATTTTTAGGAATTTAATTTAAAGAAAATTTTTGAGATTTTAGAGATATTATATGGGATTTTATACGGTATTTGAAGGAATTTTGTGTAATTAGTATATATATATTATATATTTATTTTTTTTAGTATATATACCCGGGTAGAAATTTTGCTGTGGTCCCTGTCGGGCCCAGATCGGATGATTTCAGACCGGTGATGGAACGCGGAATCCGACCGGGCCCAGACCTGGCTCGATCGTACCAAGTCTGGATCCGATCGGGCCAGGTCTGGGCCCGGTCAGGTTCCGCGTTCTATCACCGATCTGGGCCAGGTTTGGGAATTTCTACCCGGGTATATATTTAGATTTCTACCCTTTTATGTATACATAAAAAATGTAATATAGTATATATAATTGTACATCCCCAGGCCAAGTCTGGGCCTGGTCGGGCCATGTTTTTCATCCGCGGTCTGAAATCCCCCGATCTGGACCCGATCGGGGCCAGATTCCCCAATCTGGGCCCGATCGGGGCCACAGCAGTTCTACTCGGGATAGTAAAATGTATTGTTAAATCAAGAAAACTTTATGTTGAAGCATCGAAGAGCATTTGATTGCACGAATGTTATTCTCTCAGCGTAGATTGAGAGAATTGCAGAATTAGGTCCAGAGAACGGGAAAATCGATTGAAAACTCATTAGAAAAAAGAACTCGGGAAGACTTAATGACTCGGGTAATTCGGTAGATTTTTAGAGACCTTTGCGAAGTGCCTCGTAATCCAGATCGTATCCTGGCAGGAAATTCGGTTTCTTCCCAGCAGTCAGCCGATTCCATTGTTGATCGTCTCAAACCTGTCCTGAGTACGGACATAAAATAGAACCATGAAAGAAATTATGGTTTTGTCATTGATATATCTCAAAATCACGTTATTACTCTATCCAATTAAATCTAATTTCAATCAATTTTTTCAATTTAAAAATTTATGGTAAAACAAATTCTCTACTTTCATTAATCTGAGATATATTGTAAACGATAAATTAAAACTTCAAATAAAATAACAATTTATTCTCTTACATAATAAAAGAGGGTCACTAAATGTATTGAATCAAATGAAATTCATTATCATCCATTACTTGTAATTAATACATATATAATTAATACATATGTAATTAATACATATGTAATTAATACCATTAACTTTATTAATATTAAAAATTATCGTTCTGAGTCTGCAACAGATATACTTTCCTGAAAAACACAAAATGTTTTAGTACAAGATGAAGGAGTCTCATCGGAAATCAAAATTTGCAATTGTGACATTTAGACGCTCATGAACATCTCCCGAGGGAGTCGATGATGTTGTGTTATGGTTTATCCGGCTTAGTCCATTGCTAATTAAACACGCAAACATAACGGTACTAACTAGCGACCTCTAGGACTAGAACGAGGATCCAGGCGTATATATAGTATGGGAATACGACGGAATTGTGAGTCCAGTGGGAAATTGTAAAGCTGGGATACTGGTAGTTGCGAAGAAGATAACTCTTTTATGCGCCATCCAACTTCTGGCCGCGTTAACGTTTTTACCTAAATACCGGTTCCCTCTTTCGCGACAGATTGTTCACATCAAGTCTAAGAAGCTAGAAAACCTATTTTTAAAGCAATAATTGATGTATCGTGCATTCCATGCACACAATCTTCTAATACTCAGAAATTCCATAAAATGTAATCAAATGCACTTGTCTTGAAATCGAAATAAATTGATATCAAGGTCCAAGGAAGTCCGATCTCGCGAGCATATATTTCAGTATACAAAATGACCCATAAACTACATTTTTGTCATATTTTACGCAATACAAGAGTGCAAGCTGGAAAAACATTCCTTGCGCGTAATTTTAGAGCCCTAGATATATAATTTACAGAGGTTGTAAAAAACAAGTCCGTAAAAATAGCATCTCCCCAATCAGGCTACTTTATCATGAGAGAGTTACTTCAGAAGCTGCACAAATACCATAAAATAAAATACTTTTCGTAACAACATCAATCTTTTGTTCTCTATGCTGTTAAAAGAGGAGCATCCCCAGAAAAGGAGGTCGATGAAGGCTAGTCTTATCCGGTAGCAACGACAAAATGTTATCGTCGGAGGCGCTTTCGTCAGCGCTCTTGGCCATGAAATTGAAAAAGTTGCCAAGGTCTGAAACACCTAGAGCGTCAGCGTTGGCAGGAGAGCGGCCATAGAGCTCTGTAATTTGCCTTCATAAAACCTAACCAAGACTTAAAAACTCGAGACTGTCGAAGGGAATAAAGTTAGCCCGCCGTGAATTTATTTTCCATTTAGTTACGAGAAAATTGCGTACCTCGCGTCCATATACTGTGTAGTTAGGTACATGGTTGTACCTAACTACATCCCGATCGTGAATCCTGTATTTTATGTGCGCACGAGGGACCAACAACGTATCTTCGTCTCCACCTCCATATTCGGTTGGTTCATGCATTCATGTGTGAATAAGTATGGCTTGCACATCTTCGATGGCGTGATGCTCTCTCAAAAATGGCGCTTTTTCGTTATTTACTTAATAGTAATATTGTAAAAAATTTCTTCGGGAATTTTCCTTAAAATTGTTGGGGCGCTGTTGGGAGTTATAGAATTTTAAGGATTTTTAACGGTTTTAAGGAGATTTCATGGCATTTTACGTCATTTTTTAATAACTTTAAGGAATTTTACATTTTTAGGGATTTTAGAAAACTTTATCTCATTTTATGATATTTCATTTACTAGTGAGGAATGTAACACTAGTTCGAGTGAGGAACTGACTAGGAAAACTAGAAGGAATCTTTCAAGTTAAAACTGAGCAGGAAATCCTAGTTAGTTTCTATCGAGATACAGGCAAGGAAAAACTATTCTCGTATTGAATAAGGAAATTTCATTGATTACTAGTCAAGGATTTCCTCATTCAAATCTGTTCAGGAAATTCTAGTTAGGTTCTAACTAGGCACTACCTAGTTTCTCTAGTCTAGTTTTTCCCCGTTTTTCCCCATTTCAGCCCTACGAGTTGCTTGAGAGTGTTAAGGAAAAAATAGACCAATTTCTACTAGGGATGACACGAGAGATTTCACTTTTTCGTATTTTAAAAAAGCTTTTCTTTCTGGTTAGGTTCTATTCTATTTTATACTTTTTATATACATACATTTTTATACAGCACATACATTTTTTTTTAAATGCGCCTGTATAAAAAATTTGAATGAAAAGTGAATCGGTTATTGATACTATTCAAAATTGAATGAACATATGTCCTGGGGTTGAGATTTGAGAGTATCAACAGAATGTGAAGTGCTCTCGGAGGCAATCCTGACACGTTAGCAAAGGGTACACTTATCTTACGGACTTACGTACATTCGAGCACCATACCAAGAGAAAATCATCGTCGGACCGTCGGACAATTCCACTTTACGAGGACGCATAAAATCGTAAACACAGGTCGTAAACCCTGAATGAACGTTACCGAATATTTGTCATTTGAATGACAGTGGACGCCATGGAGCTCATGAAAATCGATCCAGTCATCATCGTCAATGATTCCATTATTTATTTCCTCAAAGCATCATTATATGCCTTATACAATATACACAAGAGACGTAAAAATACTCACCTCCATCGTCAATCGGATTTAGTGCCAATTGTTTTGAAATAAAAATTTACTTTCTAACTTAATCCCTACATAAAATACAAAGTAGGAAACCCTTGCGAAAGTTTCTGATAGAAAAAATTCTATCCACTTGAATTCAACTTATTTCGGAATTTGTGTCCCATCCAAACAGTTTCGTTCCACTCTAATCCGAAGACGAACCAAAAATTCCTATCAGAATGAATCCGATCTAATCCGATGTGAAAACGAGGATGCAAATCTAACTGAATTCTTTTTAAAAGGACGTTTTAAATCCTTTTTAATACGGTTGAATCCGAACTAATCCGATTTTTAAAACAAGGATGCGAATTCATTTGTATCCGATTACGGATTAAAATGCTGTTTGGATTAAATCTCGGATTGAAGTTATTGTTGATTGAGGATTAGAATGGATTGAAAGTCGTTCGAAAAGATCTCAGATTCATTCAGATTGAATTTGGAGTTAACGCACGAATTAAAAAGAATTGAAAGTCGGAAGTTATATCATAAGATCTCCTTTGACACATAAAGGGTGCGAATTTATTTGTTGATCTTGCCATTGAGGTCGGAGCAATCTTGGCTGGACCAGATTTTGGCAATCATAATCACCAGCTGAGTCTCGAAGGAACTAGACGTGTTGGACAAATAAATGAAAATAACCCCTTGTTCACATATTTGGACGTGTGAAACTGTGAATATGATCTAACTTGGCGAAGGAAAACAAATCCCAGACTTTTGTGTTTCCAAGTAAACTGGATTATTTTCTTTTTGTGCTTAGACTAAATTTAGAGATTCTAAATGGAATGAAACTGGGATAAGAGAGTTTCCCTGGAACTCACTTTAATTCAGGGAATTTTAAAAATATTTTGAAGGGTCTTTTGATGAGATGGATATGAGTTTTAAGCTTATATTATAGCTTCACTTAACCACTGAATCTTGTTTTTTTTAGAATTTTAGATTCATGTTTTTTCGATTTAGGTGTTCATTCTTCAAATGTGATTTTTCTCTTAACAATTTTCTTTGGTTCAAAGATTTTAAAGAGATTTCAAGAGATTTTGTGTGGTTTTGTTGAATTTTAAAAGATTCTAAGTAGTTTTAAAAGTATTTTAACAATTTCATATTTTACAACTTTACTCAAAAGTTCTATACAGAAAGTTTACAGCACTTTTCATTTAATCGAACATGATTCTCTGTAAACATTACAGAAAAATACATGTAAAATCTTTTTTAATGTGTTTGTTTATAAAATTTCGATAAAACGTCTTCTTAAGAAAGTTCAAGTTTTATTATCCACTTTTTTGACAAATATGCTCCCTGCATATATGAGAAAATTGTCTTCCACTGTTCACATCCATTAAAATTTCTAGAATTCTATTGAAATCGCTAGAAATCTTTGAAATTTTTTAAAACACCTTAAAATTCTAGAATTCTTTTAAAATCCCTGTCATTGCAATACTGTTTTAAATTTCTTGTATTCACTTGAAACTACTTGAAATCTCTTATAAAATCTTTTTAAAAACCCTTAAAATAATTTGAAGCCACTACAACTATTTTAAAATCACCTAAACTCTCTAGAATTCTTTTGAAATCCCTGAAAACCCCCAGAAATCTCCTGAAATTTGTTTCTGTCCTTTAAAATCACTTAAAACCACTTAAAATCTTTTGAAATCCAGTTCACACATCAAATCTCTTGAAATCTCTTCATATCCCTTAAAATTTTCAGAATTCTTTTGAAATTGTTAGCTCAAAAAAATGTCTGGTTAAATTAACCAGAATAATGGTTAAATATGCCATTAGTATTTTTTCTCATTGATTTAATAACTAGCATTCTAATTCTTACAACTAGAAATTCTGACTAAAATAACTAGAATTCTATTGAAATCGTTAGAAATCTTTGGATTTTTTTCAAAAACCTTAAAATTCGAGGATTCTTTTAAAATCCCTATCATTGGAATAAATTGTTTTAAATTTTTTGAATTCACTTGAAAGCACGTGGAATCTTTTATAAAATCTTTTTAAAAACTTTTGAAATAATTTGAAGCCACTATAACTATTTTGAAAACTAAACTCTCTAGAAACACCTAAACTCTCTAGAATTCTTTTGAAACCCCTGAAAATCCCCAGAAATCTCCTGAAATTTGTTCCAGTCCCTTAAAATCACAGAAAACCACTTAAAATCTTTTGAAATTCAGTACACACATCAAATCTCTTGAAATCTCTTTTATATCCCTTAAAATTTTCAGAATTCTTTTGAAATTGTTCACTCGAAAAAATGTCTCGTCAAGTTAACCAGAATAATGGTTAAATATGCCCTTAGTATTTTTTCTGATTAATTTAACCAGCATTTTAGTTATTTCAACTAGAAATTCTGATTAAAATAACCAGAATTCCGGTTACAAGATTCTCTGTAAACAACACACTGAAAAAAAGTTTTGGCCCGGACAACAAAATAATTTTGTTGGCTCAACCAAATTTTTGTTGGGTCAAGAAAACGTTTTGTTAGACCAAAAAAAACGTTTTGTTGAACCAGCAAAAATTTTTTTCAGCCAACAAAACATATTTTGTAACACAAAATATTTTTTTGAGTGCAGAAAAATACATGCGAAATCTTTTCCGTCTGTGTTTATTCCTAAAATTTCGCTAAAAAGTGTCTTTTAGAAAAGACCAAGTTTTATCCACTTTCCCTATAAATCTGTCCCTCTATGATAAGATTTTCCTGCGCATCCATCGAAGTGCATAGAAATCCCTTTTTCCTCATATTTATTTCCAAGCACGTACATCATAGATTGTCGTACGTGCATAGGTGGATCGTTATAAACCGCGGTCGACGTGGTTTGTCCATTCACTGAGTGCGTGCAGGGGTAGATTTTCCTCCCTTATCGGGTTGCGAGGGAGTGGCTTGTACCAATCACGACGACGGTGCGGAAGGACAAAATGGAACGCGCGGGCGCGAAAACGAACTGCCGGCTTCGGGGGTGGCTTGGCATCCGTCGAGGCCTGGACCTGGGGGATGAAATTGCGAGACGGAAAATGCGACGAAGCCGCTTGCGCAACGTCGGAACGACGCCGACGCGAAGCCGGCTCGAAGGACCCGGAACCAGGTCCTTGCTCGCCCTCGCCCCCATTTCAAATTGACGTTCGAAGACCGACGAGACTTTTACTTATGGCGAGGCACTTCACCTTCCGCAACCGACGGACGAGCCAGTAACGACCTTTAACCACTTTTTCACACCGCGAAGACGATTTCCGCCGTTACGTCGTCCAGTTCCTCCGATGCCGAAAAAGTACTGAAGAAGCTGCATCGCGGGCTAAGAAAAAGAGGGCAGGAGCGTC
Source organism: Synergus itoensis (assembly GCA_904066005.1). Taxonomy (NCBI): domain Eukaryota; kingdom Metazoa; phylum Arthropoda; class Insecta; order Hymenoptera; family Cynipidae; genus Synergus; species Synergus itoensis. Next base: position 118,785 of record CAJFCP010000169.1, on the reverse strand, counting down.
CTTTCCGGTTGGGCCGTTCGTTTCCAGTCCGAGTCGCCGACGGTGAGTAGCGAACCTGAATAAACAGTGGCCTAGATATTTAGAAACTTTTTTCTCGGAAGGTTTTAGGGTTCATTCTTCATTTTTATGTCTTGTGTTATGGAACTTTTTGAAAAGTCGAGATATGTTGGCTTTTTTTGGACATCGGTGGGTTTTCGGTTTGCAGAGAAGGGAAAGAGGATTTTTGTAAAGGCAGTGGCAAAATTTGGGGTGGGTTTTGATAGGAATAACACATAAATAATATGTAACAATTGTTCGTAGAGAATATGAGAAGCATTCGCTTTCTTTCTTAGTTATGTTAACACAAGTGAGTTTTTAAGATGATTTCTGCAAATCTGGAGAAATTGAGGGAGTGGATATTAAATTCATAATTTTATCTGAAATTAAGTTTCAGGGCTTTTTAACGAACGAAAATGTTATTAAATTAAATTATAACAATTCTGTAAAACAGTATTGAAAATCTAGAAAAGAGGTTTATTGAGAGGGTTATTTTTGAATATTATTTCCTCGATTATTTCAAATAAATCTATAAAAACAGTTTGTTACTTCGCCCTCAAGTTGTTTGAAAGTTTCAATTTCTATATTTTAGAAAATGAAGGCAAAATGGCGTGTAAAATGTGAAAATAAAGTAATCTATAGAAGCGTAGTCATTGTAGTGAACGTTGGTGTTCTAAAGTCCTTTAAATCACGTACATCCGTTGAAAAATCACTGTATGTACCTGCTCTATTCACGGGCGCGTTACTTTTAATGGTAGATAACATCAAGACGTAAAGATCTTTCGTTAGTATTATCTTTGAGGGAATAAAATCGAAAAGCGAGGTCAAAATTCTGAACTGCAAGTAGCCTTTACGGCTCGAAGGTTATTTATACGTCTTATGGATGAACTTTAAATGACTTTTGAAAAGTTCACGCGAAGTTGAGGCGAAATAAAACTAGACACTGGTTTAAATAAAAGCTTTTTTAACTTCAGATTCTCTCATATGAATTGAAAGAAGTGATAGAATGCATTTTATGTATAGATTTTTCAAAGTCTTTAAACTGCAAGTTTTTCAATTCATTCATTTGAATCATTTATAATAGGTACTTATTTATTATATAAATTATAAGAAAAAACGGTTACTACATCTATAACAGAGAATGTAATAAGTAAAGACTCAAATTTTTTCGACCAGAAAAATGTCGTAAAAAGAATTATGGACTATAAACAAGTTTTTTTCGAGAATTTTAATAGGTCTGTTAATATGATCTTTTAATTTGAAACAGTAGGTCACGTGCTTTTTGAGGTCGTAAAACTTTTTAACGAGATAACAGTACTTCTAAAAAATGGGGTGAATATAAATGATCAGAAAAAATCCTGACCTAATTTTTTACATTAACTTTTACATTAAAATTTTTTACATTATCGATTATAAAGAAGCTTCTTTTATGATCGATAAATTATTTCCTTTTTTGTAAATATTTAACTCATTGACAGTTCTCAACGAAAAATGAGATTGTTGCAAAAAGCTCGAATGATTCAATCCACGAATAGACTATACGAATACCAGGGCGCTGCTTTATATGGCCCAATAATTCGTTATAAAAACCGAATGGCCTCTTTAATTATTATTGGAGCCCAACAAAGTTGCATCCTGATTACGACAGGTGCAGCTACAGTGTTATATGTACCATTCATTATCTAAATTGCTCAAAAGTACTCCATTATTGATGACAAAATGTTTTTAATGCATGAATGGATTACCATGATAATTTTACTGGTTTAATCATAAGTGAAAAATAATTTCATATCGACAAACGAAACTGCGTCAATCAAATGAAAATTAAGAAAATTTGGTAACAGCTCCTGAAAATAAAGTCTGCCACAAATAAATAAATATCTCGAGACAAATATTTTCATTTTTTAGTCGACACCTGAAAAACCTTAAGAGAGTACCTGTTCCTCCACTTTAAAAGCTGTTGACTCTTTCAGTTTCATATTATGGTTTCTGCGTTTCTTTGACAATGGACTGTGACTCGATTTCACTTTACGGTAGCATGAGCGTCAGGCTCCAATTTTTTTCACATGGTTTTCAAACCCGGAAGCATCTAAGGGTTAATGTCGACTTTATGGGACTGGCCTTCACCCAGATTTCTAATAGCTTTCATTTTTTGCACACATTTTACACTTCCTTAATTTGTTCCACCGCTGTAAAACGTTTCCGTCAACATTTCAACCGCAGTCCTTTGTAAACTCGGCTCCTGATACTTGCGTGATGAATTAGAGCGAAAACTCGAGGAAATCCCTTTCAAGGATAAAGAAATCTGCTTCTTGTGGGCGCTGAGAGCAAATCTGAAGGTGCTTCCATTTTCGGTTAGATCAGTTCGATTTTAGTTTTCCTTCGAGGTGGTTCTTCTAAATATTCTAAACTTCATATCTTCTGACGTGAAGTTTCCAATATTTAATGTGCATTATGAATGTTTTATAATAATTCGATATTAGATTAATGATTCATGTATTATAAGTGTTTGTGAGATAAATTATACGTGAAATTCTTCTCGATTGTATAAAATTGTCCTTTCTTCAAATGAAAACAGTATCTCGACAGGTGAGAGCGAAAAAGCCTAGAAATGACACCAGGTGATCTCGCAGGTGAATCAGACATTTCGAAATCGTTAGAAGATTTGAAAGTGACGAAGAAGAAAAAATAGAGAAGGTAAAAAGCAGGTGAACTGGCAAAAAAAGTGACAGGAAACACCGGATCTGAGGTGACGTCGTCCGTCGGCATTTGGCATCGGAGTGTAACGGTCACAATGAACTTGCGCGAGTATGTTAATTGTCAAGTTAAACAGAAATAGGTGCATTAAAACGTTAGCAGGGTCAGTTGTAGTCTGGGTGAGCAGGTAATGCTCGTTCCGTCGCGTGATAACTGCTCGCAAAGTCGCGATGGCTCTTTAAATCAGTCTGGTTATGCTCCGGCTATATTTTTTATATTCAAACGAGAAAACGGCTTGTGACATTGAATTCGCAACCGAATTACTTTTCATATAAACCTTTTAGTAGTTATGATTTGTCAATCACTTTTTGAAAGATAATTTTCACTTTCAATAGATTTAGTGGAGTGTAAAAGTCGATTCATCAGTAGAGTTGCAATATTTTTCAAATCTGGTCATTTTTATAGGATTAGGTGATTTTTTTTAATTAAAGTGAGAGAGAAGAAGGCTACAAGACAATGAAGTAATCTTAAGTGAAAATCTTAAAGAATTCTAAAGAAATCAAGGCGAATTCAATGTTAAATTCGAAGTGCATTGAAAAAATTCAAAACAATGACGTTAATATAATGTTGAAGGGATTTGGCGAAAGATTTGAAGAACTTTTCAAGTTTTTGATGAGACTTTAAAGGATTTCAAAAGATTGTACATGATTTTGGAGAATTTCAATAGATTTTAAGGGATGTGAAGAGATTAAAAATAATTTAAGCGGATTTCAAAAGAATAGAATAGTTGAACGATTTTCAAGATTTAAATGATGATTTAAAGAATTTTGAGAGATTTTGAAGAGACTTTACTAAAAAAATTAGTTTTAAAATGGTGACTTTACTTATTATTTTCATTATCCGGAAAAATTTTCTGAAACTGGTGATTACCCAAACTTATCCCATATAATTCCAAATTTTTTGGGGTGGAAATTTGGTGAGCATGAAAAAGGAATGAAGTAGAGCTCTACAAGATTCAGTCGACCTGTCGCCTTGGGCCAACGTGAAACAGCATTTGACGTGTCATTTAATAGATCATAAAATGAATTTGAGTATCTCGATAAATATAACAACTCTTGCTAGAGGAATCTCATCTTAATGTGCTCTCGGTAATCGCCTATAAATATGTGCATCACACAAGAATTTCCATGAAATCGTCACTTCTCTCGAAAAAAACGAATTACACTTGTTTCGAGCAAATATATTGAATTATTTTTTTCTTTTTATTGATGTCAGTCCATTTTTTTAGATTGTTAGATAACATGAAGTAACCATAATTCCCTGAAAACTTGTTTATAATGATTATGCAATTCAACATATTCATTTCGAAAGCCTTTGGCGAATTTCTGAGAATCTCCTTGATTTGACGTATAGATGAAATTTTAACGATCCACCAACGGCAATGGAGGAATTTCCGTCAAGTGTTTCGTCAAGAACCTCTCGCAAGAATTTATGATCAACTCCTGATGGGAAGTTGGGAACTCGACAAGATTTGTATTAATACTTCAGGTCGGAGAACAATGCAAGTGGTTTAACTCTGTATGTGGTCAGACGCAGAGACAAATCTTATTTATACTCATTCAAAAAAAAACCTGCTCAATCAAATTTAACATTTTTTATAACAAATCTTGATTATTCATTTTAAAAACGATTCATAATACAAAAATAATTTCTAAATATTCAAGAAGCCATAAACTGTCTTTTAGATTTCGTTTCGAAGATGTTTTAACAAGTGGTCTTTCATTCTCTGGTTACCTATAATTACCTGATTGGGTATAATTTGAAGTAGGTGCCATTTTGCAGCTCTTGTGGACATGATGAAACGTAATGGGTTGTGCTACACGTAGATAGCAGTTCGTGATTCGAGAAAGAAAGAAACCATGTCGTATTTTACTCGGAGCGCCGCGTGAGAAAGGTTCTGGTAAAAAATATCTTGAAAAAATAAAACTATTTCGAAAGCCAAGGTTCGAGAGGATGGAACTCAGATTTTAAGGCGAAATAAAACTGCTAAGTATTTTTAAAACTAAAGACGGATCAAAATTAAATGAAGATACTAATTAAATACTTTAATTCAATAAAAAGGGATAAATTCTTGAAAAATATTGGATCAGCATTTCGTTTTATTATTTAACAATTAATTATTATATTATTAAATCGCATTCCATTCTTTTTAAAGAGAAAAGAAAAAAAGTAGAGCAAAATAGAAAAGGGAAATTTGCATAAGAGAGCAAATTTTCGAGTTTTGAAAAAATGAAAAAGGCAGTGAAGAGAGAGCGAAATGATGGGGTTTATTTGTCAACAGCATGAGTAGATGGCCAATGCAGAAGGCGATAAATAAGCAGTATACCCCGTTTCTGAGGGAAAAATTCAAGCAAAATCAGTTTCCACTGAACGCCTGGTGTTGATGAGTAATTACCCATAACTTTAAAGTATACAGCTTTATCTTTATCCTAAACTGTCACATAATGGTCGTGAGCGTGATTTTTTTATAGCCACTAACGTAATAAAACTAACCCGTCCGCGATAAATTCTTTCAGACGATCAGAGTTTCTGCACTCACATTCCAAATCGAGGATTGCTGTACACTATCAAATTAAATATGTTCTAGTGTTTTTTTTTTGTCGAAATTTACATATTTATCTGGCTTGAAACCAGGGAGGGTCGTTTTTTATTTTCAAGAATTTTAGCATTTATAATAGAGGATATTTAAATTTTAATCTGAGTTGTGAAACTTAGCGTCTTTTGCTATTCATCTTGGCGATTTATTTCAAGTTTAAAAATTGACATCAAATCTAGATTTTATATAGAATCTATAATGAATACTCGAAAATTCCTCAGAATTAGAATCAACCAAAAAGCTCAAGATTTATTCAAATCCTTTGAAATTCCTGAGAATTCTAATATTAAATTCTAATATTAAAGGATAATATTTCACAGGATTTCTAGGGAGTTTTCGGGATGTCAAAAGACAGGGTGTCTAGCGGACTGGGAAACCGGGAAAATCCTAGGAATTTTATTTGACCAGGAAAAAACCGGGAAAACCCTGAGAATTTCATTTTTAGGACCGGGAATTTTTTGTATTTTATTGAAAAATCGACTTTTCTTTGAAGGATTACATGAAATCTTAAGGGATTTTTAGGAATTTATAAAAATTTTGAAGTTTTTCGTGGAATTTAAAGGATTTTAAATTATTCTGAGGAATTTTAAAAGAATTAGTGAAATTAAGGGATTTCATGGAATATTAACAAATTTGGAGGGATTTCGTGGAATTTTAAGACGTTTCCAGAAATTCCAAGGAATTTTAAGATATTTCCAAACTCGTCGTGAATTTTAGAGTTTTTTTTTCGAATTTCAAGTGATTTTACGTGTTTTCAAAGCTTTTCGTGGAATTTTAAAAGATTTTAAGAGATTTTTATATTTTTAAGAGATTCCGTAGAATTTTAGAGGATTTAAAAAGATTTAAAGTGATATACGAAATTTAAAAAAAAATTCACTAGTATTATTATTGAAAATTTATTCGCATTTTTAATACTTTTCTGTCAGGTCAATTTGAAAATCAGGGGGAAAAGTCAGGGAAATGCCAGAGAAATTGAAAAATTGAATCTTATGACCACCCGCGATCCTGGAAAAACCCGGAAATGTTATTTGACTAGGAAAAACGGGGAAAAACCCTGGAATTTCATTAGAACTGGAAATTTTTTGTATTTTATTGAAAAATACACTTTTTTCTACTTTATCTTCTTTTTAATCTATTTCTACTTTATTAATTTAAAAAAAAAATTTCAAAAATCACAAAAAGGCGGAGGAAAAAAATTTGACCCGGAAAAGACTAGAAAAGAACGGGAGAAACCGGGAAAACCCTGGGTTTATTTGACCAGGAAAAACCGGGAAAAACCCTGGAGTTTCATTTAGGACCGGGAATTTTTTGTATTTTATTGAAAAATCGACTTTTTTTTTAAGGATTACATGAAATCTTAAGGGATTTTTAGGAATTAAGGGATCCCATGGAATATTAACAAATTAGGAGAGATTTCGTGGAATTTTAAGACGTTTCAAAAATTTCCAAGGAATTTTAAGAGATTTCCAAAGTTGTTGTGAATTTTAGAGTTTTTTTTCGAATTTCAAGTGATTTTACGTGTTTTCAAAACTTTTCGTGGAATTTTAAAGGATTTTAAGAAATTTTTATATTTTTAAGAGATTCCGTAGAATTTTAGAGTCAGGGAAATGCCAGGGAAATTGAAAAATTGAATCTGATGGCCACCCGGGAACCTGGAAAAACCCGGGAATGTTATTTGACCAGGAAAAATCGGGAAAAACCCTGGAATTTCATTAGGACCGGGAATTTTTTGTATTTTATTGAAAAATACACTTTTTTCTACTTTATCTTCTTTTTATTCTATTTCTACTTTATTAAATTAAAAAAAAATTTCAAAAATCACAAAAAGGCGAAGGAAAAAAAAAGATTAACCCGGAAAAGACTGGAAAAGACCGGGAGAAAACCGGGAATTTCCAATTCCCTGATCACTGTAGACACCCTGAACGATTTTCAGAGATTTTAAAGAAATTTTAGAGATTTTATATTGTAAAGTAAAAAATTAATTAAATTAATAGCTTTTCCTTCTTCTGCTCAAAACTTTAATTTTAGACGAAACAAGAATTCTTGAAAAGCATCTAACCCGTGCAGAAATTCCCAAACTTGGCCCAGATCGGTGATGGAACGCTGAACCTGATCGGGCCCAGATCTGGTTCAGCGTTCCATCACCGATCTGAAATCATCCGATCTGGGCCCGATAGGGGCCACAGCAAAATTTCTACACGGGAAGTTGCAAAGTCCAGTCTCAAAGGTAATTTCCTGCCCTAATTGCCCCTCCCTAACCCCCAGAAAAAGTATTTCTTAAGAAAAGGTAGTATTACTGGAAAATTCAAGATGTAAATTTATGAATTGGTACTCGTTTGCTGGTGTTTATGGCTCGCCATAAAAGGGAGGAAAACGCCAGTGATGTACAAATTTCTCCCTGTGGACGTCGGGAGCCATCATGATCGGGTGGCCATGCCTTTTAAATGAATTTTTGAAAAGCCACACCCTATGGTCGATCCCCTTCGAGGGAGTGGTGAAACTCGCCTGAAACTCGTTTGTATCTGTAACTCCAAGCGACGAGCTATGGAGTTACAAGCTACAAACTATATATTATAGAGAGCCGGTCGGTGGCCTTCTGTGAGATCCGCTTGCTTCAGGGAGGAGGGTCCAAAGAGGGGCAGAGGCAAATATTTTTAATGACTGGAGCTAAGTGGGCTCATTTTTACGTCCTGGGGGAATACCGGTATGCTTTTTGGTGTTCTGTAGTTCGAGGCCTAACTGATGGTAATTCAGTGACCCGTAAATTCCTTTTTTCAAAAGGGTCTTGGGCGAATTGCCGACGTCTACACTTCTGGTATCGTGTGCCCCCACTTCTAAGACTCTGTCTTGTTCAGTAGAGTAGATAAAGGGGATGCGATGGAGAGTTCGAAATGTCGAGACTTTTAACGACGTACTTCATTCGGATATTAACACTTCAATAAAAGTTAAATTAATACGTAAACATAGACGTAATAATGCGTTTAAATATGACTTTTGAGTGTTGGTATATAGTTAGCTACTCTTGTTTAGATTGGTTTATTGTGTTATTTGTATAGAGAATGTAGGCACTGTTTTCCTTTCGTTTCTTTTTTAAGTATAATTTATATAGATGAACCCTTAGGCAGATGATAGGTTTCTAATTATGTTTTAGTTTTAGATAATGGTCAAAAAGGGACCGACTCCTAAGCTAATAATTTAATGCAGATAATTTTTTTATGTGATGGGTCAGTTTAATGACCATTGTGTCACAAAAGAAGGAAGATGCATATGCTTTATAATTTAATTACAGGGCAGATGGAGTACTTTCAAAAGTGAAACCTACTTTTTTAATTACAGTTTTTATATTTTCTTAATATAATGACCAACTTCTGCTTTGAATGAATGCTGTCAATATATTTTCCCTTTTCTTCTAAACTCATTCTAAGTACCGAAATTCCAAAGAACTCAATCGCGTGGTGGGGAGACGAGCTAGTGGTGGCCTGCTCGAAGTTTTCGAACTAAATTTTCGTTCAAAAATTCAATTATTATTGACAATTTACAAAAAAAATGATTGACACAATTTGTGGATCGCACAAGATCCACGAGATCAAGATTCTTGAGGAGTCACAGATTCCCAAAAAAATTCATCCGAGTCTTCCCCCAAAACGTCTTCCATATCGGCTTAGGGGGAGTTATCCAGAAAAAGAAACCAACAGAGGGACAAGAAGCGAGATATCGAGGCAAGAGGGTTGGTCCAGCCACCACGGCATCGAGGTGGCAGCGATGGTTCGAAGGAGGAGAAGTTACTCTTATGGGAAGTAGGGAGGAGGAGGGGGTGAGGGGGAGAGGAGAAATGGTAACCATGCATCGAGAAGTAGGTTTCAGTGCTCGGTGCGTCCCATCCAGATACCATGAGCCTCGTACGAGCATAGTTGACCATTGTTATGCGCTCGAAAAGCACTCAGAACTTACATTGTTGTAAGCACGCACGCGCGTACGACTTGCTTCTTTTGTGTCCGATATACTGCCGTATATGACGGGTTTCGTGCGCGCATCCCTGCAACAAAAGTGTCCATCGCGCTGCAGGACGATTTCACCATTTTTTTTTCCAAAATCTCTTCAATTTTCTAGCTGCTCTTCAAAAAGTTTCTCTCGTTTTGTCTGGGACTGGGATGCTCTCCCTCGATTTCTAATTCTCCAAAGTGTCAAATGATGAAACATTTTCTATAGGAGAAAATTCGAGTCGGTCGTGATTTTTAGAGTTTTTTGTTAAAAGAGAGAAATTTATGTATTCACTGATATGAAATTCAGTGTGTGAATGTTGTAATGATTAGAGATAAAAGACTGATTTTTAAGTGAAAGTGACGGGAATTTTATTTATGTGTTCGGATATCGTATCTAAAAATTAGTTTCTTTTATATCTGGTGTCATCGCACAGTTCGTCACGGATCTGGAAACTTATAAGGTATAAGAAAAAAAAAAAACGTTATTTTGTATAATAATATCACTGATACCAAATAATTTTGTTAAAATTGCAGAAAATACTGTTAGTAAGTTAAGCTTAATTAAAATGCTGTAAATTTTTTAAGAAAGAACCCCTGAATTAGTAATTTTTAGATTAGATAAATATCAGATAAAGAAAACCATTGAAAAAACAATTGATATATGGGATACGAGGTGTTTTAATAGCAATTTAGTGAATTGCAGATCAAGTGGATGCTTTCGGCAATTACAAGCTTCTTTATCGCCAGAGGCTTTTATTGCCCTTAATTTCGAATGAAACAATCAAAGATTTTAGACTGGCAGTGATAAAAGTATCACGCGTTATAAATAACATGCGGCGGCTTCCGAATTAAGTAGATATCGCCGGGAGTACGAGAAAGTTCAAGTTCATGAGTTGTCCGTCCGGAATAGACATCAGCATATATGAAACCATTTCTCGCGAAATATCATAAAACTCATTACGCATCATCCTGGGTTATACTAAATGCACCAAAGTAGAACTCGTAACAGGGTCGCTATTAAAGATATCGGACTACTTTTTTATACTTCAATAAAAGGCAGTCTTTGATATCGCCATTGAACTATATGAAGGCATGTCTGTGTTTACTTTTTCATTTTTTTTCTATTCGATATGAAGTCAGTATACAATAATTAGGTTTTTAGTCGGAATTTCAAAAATATGAAATATTTTCGCGACGTATTCATTTTAAAGTCAAATTAAAAACTGTCAACAACTTAAAATTTTGGGTTCATAAGTATATGTGTAGTAGAATAGTAAAAATATTTAAACATAGTTTTCAACATCTTAACTTCAATAAAACGAAATTTTATATAGACCATTCTCTTAGTCATTAAAAAACGAAGAGAATGGTGTATGTTAAAATATCTTTTCGATGAGAGGAAAATATTGTGCACAGGGAATCCAAATGGGGGACATTTGTTCCCCCTAGGAGCCGGTGAAGGTAGAAAAATCAATGGGATTTAATAAGTCTAGGGTTAATACTATAAGAAGAATGCGACTAATTGTGCTATTAATCATTTTGATGTGTTCGAAATGAGCTATTCAGCAAAATGTTTTAATTTTGCATAACTGTACTGAGAAAATATCTGCTAATCTTATCTGCTATACAGTTAGGGGTCATACCTTAAAATATTTGCAAGACCATAAAGTTTTCTGTACAATGTATAGAATTTTATATGAAGTTTATATAATTTTCAATTATTTTGTCAGAAGATGTGAGTATAGATAATACTTGAGTAAAGAGGGTAAATCTCAGGATCAAAAGTGATAATGAGCGTCTAAATTTAATGGATTATAAGATGCTCATTATTGCGGCATAATGTAATGGGTAAAATAATAGAATTTTATGATTCGCGTCATAAGTATTTACATTGCCTTAAGCACAGAATTACCTCGACAATATGGCAAACCGGTCAATTCACTTTCTGAATCAGGAGCAGCATAATCACGGTATATAATAATAATTACAATTACGAGTAATGTAATAGTGCTCGCTTGTCAAGCTTCATAAAGCTCGGTTATTATTTTGCTCGTAAACACCTGGGTGTTCGTGCAGCAGCACACAACGAATTTCCGCTTTCATTTTCTAAGAATGACGAAACATAAAAATGTGGATGAAAAAAAGCTCCCGTTTTAAAAAAGAAAAAATTTCCTTTCACTATTTTCACTATAAATTAATTGAAAATGATAATTTTTAAACTAATAAAAAATATCAAAACTTTTTTCAGTTCACAATTGACTGAGAAATATTCTATTTATCGCATAGTTCGTTCATAAGCAGGTTTCCAATCAAGTTAATTACTCTTTTCAATTAAGAATGAAAACTAAAATTGCTCTGGATAAATTGGCTTTGAAATACATATATCAATATCAATCGCTTCTTATATTATTACTATCGATGTGAATCTGGCCTCTCTCAAAAAAAAAGGTATAGATGATTAAAATTTTGTAAATATATAGTAAACTGAGTCATAAATAAAGCCACGTAATAAGTTTACTTAAACATTTCCCTGGAAATCAAACATTATCAAGCTTAAATTGTTTGAGGAAACATGCGAATTGTAAAATGTATAGATATATCTAATTTTGAAGCTAAATCAATAAGATCCTGACTGAGCAGAGCGTGGATTTACATGGTAAATACTAAACTTGTCTTATCCATTTGACACTCGTTAAACAACAAATATTAACACAACGAACGAACAAACGAAACCCGACAATGTGGGATTTGTTTGCGTTGAGAAACAAGAGGGACACAAACTCATTTCCTTTTTGGATCGACGACCTTTTCTAGTGATTTAATGAATTTCCGATAAAATTGTTTAATTTTTGTAAGATTAATTTCATTCAAAATGAGAGGGAGTAAATTTTCTACGAAATTTGAATGAACGAATGCTCGTTCTAAATTTATATGTGTCACAACTACTTCCCTAATGAAAATGCATCATAAAGTATTAATACCACTTAAACTAATTTGACTGGAGACCAATTGACCCCTATATAAACTCCTGGACTTAATCATCTAAAAGCAACATACACTCGAGTAGATATACTGATTATTTGATGAAAATGGAAGATATATGTGTATTTCAGTCTGTGAACGTGGTTTCTTTTTAAATATTTGTGGTTTTGATACGAATCCACGTTTGACAGTATCAACTCATCAGATACACTTCGGCCATGCTGAAATCCATGATGGCCGCTTTCGTGTTTCAGAGGCAAAGCCCCACCCCATGGAAATCATGCCAATAGCGTCCCACCAACTTCCCATCTATCCCTTCTCAAAACCAGTTTTTCCCCTCACAGGGGAATTCCCCTCCTACACCTTTTCAGCCTCTTTGGCGGCCATCATGGATGACATGCGCGCGCAACTTTCACACCGGGAAGCTGAATAGCACGACTAGAATTCCGATAGATTTCTCTCATTCTATCAAAAAGCAAATTTCTCATTAAAAAAAAAATGAAATCATTTTGAGAATTAAAGCGGTTTTTCATAATGAGAAATTCGATTCTTGTAGATTTTTATGAAAAAATGTTTTCATTCATTTATATTATATTTATATTTATATTTGCTATTTTCTGCAATGGGAAAAGAAATGACTTCTCCAAAATTGGGATGTATACAATCATCTGTACATTAAATTCATGTGTATGTATTTTTACTGCTCGCTTTGTTACAATTTTCTGTAATTTTGTAAATTCTTCTGTAGTAGAAGATATATTTTTTTAAATTATATACCAACAATTAAGATTTTACTATTAAATAATATTATTACAATTTTGAATAAAGAACGGTGATTTTCTATCAAAATATTAAAAAAATGAGTTGTCTTGCCAGATACGGGGGTTTCTACTTAAGAAAGCGCCTTTTTCTACTGATTTCTGTCGGGCTAAACTCGATTTTTCTACTGAAACCTGTTTAATAGGAGTTTCCGTGTATTTGAGAAAGATGGGGCGGTGATCGCTCCATCGAGTTTCTTGATGTCCAGACAAAGATATGTCCAGAGCGTGCCACTGAAAACATCCATCGGTACAGTAGGATCTCGCAATATCAGCGAAAGTGCATTACTCTACAATCATTATTTATTTATTACAATCGCAAATGAATGTAGTAGACGTAAATCGAAATTTACACGTCGTACAAATACGTTTTATCGTTACAGTTTACATCTTTTATCGTTCATAAATCTGAACGTTAACAAAGATTACGAGTCTCAATAAGTCTCACGCGATAAGATCTCCCTTAACCACAGTCATTTCGATACAGTGCTTTTCGCGCTTATTACTCGTTCATCCAAAGATATTATTATTAGTAGATGCGGTGCTGGTTTAGTAACGGCTAAAAACCCGTGACAAATGTGGTGCTGGTTTAGTTACCCGTGAAGATTGTAGTTGGCGCGACAGTCTAAAAGTGTCGGGCTACCACGCATTGCGGAATAGCCTGAATACTTTCGACTGACGCGCCTTCTATAATCTTCACGGGTAACTAGGCGAGCACCGCATCTACTAATAATAATATCTTTGGTTCATCTCATCAATTAACTGCAAAAATAGCGTCAAGTGTTAACTGAATGGAATTTCTATGTGCTGGTTAGGTCGTTGAAAAATTATGCGTAAACGTGTGAGGACAAATGAAAAATTCAAAGATTCTTTGGTTGAATTAATATTTAAGGGTATATTTTTTCCGACAAGTTTTTTTTTCGAAAAAATAATACATAGTGTATAGATATGCTCGTATTTACGTTCTTTACGTACGTTATTATTTTTTTGAAAAAGTAAAAATTCTTGAAAATGCACACGGAAAAAAGAAAATAGCTGAATTTATTACAATTTAAAATAGTTATAACATCTAAAAAAGCAGTTTTCCTGGAATTTAGTAACTTTTACGCGCTTTTACTATTTCAAATTGTAACTTTTGCATTGAAAAAACAGGGTTTGCAATTTTCTTAGCAAAAATGACAATTTTAAATAGTAAAACTTACTAAATTCATGGAAAAATGCGTTCAGAGCGCATATGTTGACTATTTTAAATGGTAAATTCAGCCATTTTCTTTTTTCCGTGCAGATAACCTGAATTTACTATAATCGCCTTATAAAATAGACAACATATATATTCCCTTAAAATCTGTTTTCTAATTCAAAAAATTTAGGTGAGAATTTACCTAAAGATGATAATAGAATTCGAAAATTTTATCTGTCCTTGGTAAAATCCTCCCTTAGAATTCTATTCCAGATGGTAAGGAAGAATATTTCGAGGGTTGGTATCAAGTATCAACCAAAGCTCGAGTCAATAGTTGCAGGTCCTGCCGTGGAAGGTTTCGTCGTGCTGATTCCATATGAAGACCTAATCCTAATATCGTAGAGGGAACCTATCTTCCCTCTAGGCTAATATTAGGATAACTTATACAACTTATCATTGAAATATCCATATATATGTATATATATTAGGTTCGAATCCTCGCGGCGACACATACGAAATTTTCTTTGACATTGGACTAACTAACCCAAGCAAATCACACAGTGTTACGGAATTAATCGATCATAGAGTTCGAGATATTGGTAACGCGAGTGTTGGTAACGCGAGAGTAACGACTTTGGTAACGCTTCTAACGAACACAAGCAAATAAGCCATAGAATGAAAATGTCCGCTACGCATACGTATTAGTAACACATTCATAAACTTGTGATAACTCGCGACGATGCGAGAATTATCGAATAGAAATTTCTTATATAGGAATAACAAATTAATTATTAAAAAAAATTGCAAAAGGAATAGTCTACGTCACTACTACAGTTTTTCAGAATCAGAATTTCTTCCTCATTTCATCCGTTGCACACAGCACGTTGCCTCTAAGGTTTCAAGAAGAGTCAGAATATCTTCAGAAATTGTAACACTATCCATGATTGGAATTTCAATGAGGTGAACAACAAGTCATAATATTATCTAGTTAATGTCTAATATATAAAATATAGTATATACATATATCAATCTTTGCTCCCTTCTTATTCTAATACGACGCTTTTACTTGAAGTAGTACACTTAAAAATTAAAAAGTTCACTCTTCCTACTACTTCAATCCACAACTAACACACACACAAGGGAGCGTATATGTGCATCAACTGCTACCCAAATCACAGAAGTGAACATCCTAGGACATTCAAGTCCTCTTTTTCCTCCTCATTGGCAAACGACTGCGTATTTTCCTGAGTAGTGTCGGACTATTCCCGAAAATTGAACGTCCGAATCGTTCTTATATAGTTATACCTCTATGTATCGCCACTTGCGAGAAAGAACAATTTTTCTAGGTTAATTTCAACTATAAACAATTAGAGATAGGCTAAGAATGTTTTTAAAATCAATTGCTCATGGACATGGAGATCGCAAAAATCCAGATTAAAAGTGAAGAAGAAGGATACTTTTGTTGCAAAAGTATTAATAAAAATGGATGTAATGGGAAAGAGTGAATGGTATTCGAAATCTGTGGGTGAAAGAGAGAATTCGCTGTTCGTTTAGGAAAGGTCGTTATGAGCTCTGATGGTAAAAGGTAAGATTCAGAAGGTAAGAGAATCGGACGGTAAGAGATTTTCTTGGATATTAATTTTTGAGAGCAATTGAGTTTGCAAGCCATTTTGGACAAAAATTCAAAAGTTAGATCATTTTGAAAATTTATAGAACTAATTTTAAGATATTCGAACAATGTATATATCCTTATCAATTTTTTCGATAAAAAGAAAATTATCAAAATTATAGCATTTACAAAATGATCGAAAATTCATAGTACTAAAAGTAATTCGAACAACGTATCATTATTACTTTCTTCGATTAAAAGAAAATTATCATAATTATAGCATTTACCAAATTAAAAAAAAATCTGCTCCCTAGGCACATTTCTCATCACACACCGCGCTTATCCTCGCTTACAAACTTTTATCGCTGCAAGTACTTTTATTTTAATTATATTAGTTTTATATGAAGAAGATATCTAATTTACTTAAGATTCTATCGAATTATTTTATTTTTTATTTCTATCTTCGAAATTATTTTAAATTATTTAACGTCTTTTAAAATTCAGCTGAATCTTTTGAAAATATTTTAGATCCCTTAAATTTTTAGGGGAATTCCCTTAAAATATCTTGAATTCATTAAAATGAAAAAATATCTTTAAATTTTTGAAATATTGTGAAACTTGCGATAACTCGCGATACGATGCGAGAATTATCGAATAGAGATTTCTTATATAGGAGAATAACAAATTAATTATTAAAAAAAAGTTGCAAAAGGAACAGTCTACATCACTACTACAGTTTTTCAGAATTTCTTCCTCATTTGAATTGCTGCACAGCACGTTGCCTCTAAGGTTTCAAGAAGAGTCAGAATATCTTCAGAAATTGTAACACTATCCATGATTGGGGATTTTTTTCGGGTACGGCTCATAATATTATCTAGTTATTATCTATTATATAAACACGTAGCTGTAGATTGATCCTTGCTCCCTTCTTATCCTAATAAAGGTCCTGTTTATTTGAAGAAGTACACTAGAAAGTACACTAGTAGTACACTAGTAGTACACTTCCTATACTACTTCATTCCACAACTAACACACACACAAGGGAGCGCGTATATGTGCGTCAATTGCGACCCAAATCACAGAAGTGAACAATTCTAGGATATTCAAGTCCTCTTTTTCCTCCTCATTGGCAAACGACTGCGTATTTTCCTGAGTAGTGTCGGACTATTCCCGAAAATTAAACGTCCGAATCGTTCTTATATAGTTAGTCACCTCTATGTATCGCCACTTACGAGAAAGAACAATTTTTCTAGGTTAATATCAACTATAAACAATTAGAGATAGGCTAAGAATGTTTTTAAAATCAATTGCTCATGGACATGGAGATCGCAAATATACAGATTAAAAGTGAAGGAAAAGGATACTTTTGTTGCAAAAGTATTAATAAAAATGGATGTAATGGGAAAGAGTGAACGGTATTCGAAATCTGTGGGTGAATGAGGGAATTCGCTGTTCGTTTAGGAAAGGTCGGTATGAGCTCTGATGGTAAAAGGTAAGATTCAGAAGGTAAGAGAATCGGACTGTAAGAGATTTTTTTGGTTACTAATTTTTGAGAGCAATGGAGTTTACAACCGGTTGCAAGCGGTCACGTGGCATGCTGCGAAAAATGGTACACTTTCTCGGATTAATGACGTCAGAGGAGCGGAGCAAGGTTAGAGTACACTCGTGCGGTGCAGAGCAGACGCTCTTTATATACTCGGAGCAGGAGCAGAAAAGTGCAGATAACCGAATACGCTAGTAGAAACGTGTAGGAAGCTCCTATAGTAACGTTTTCAAGATGGCCGACTTGTAAAATCATAATTACACTTGACTTCTGCAATATTAACAACCTCCCAATATTAACCGCATTCCTCTCTCAATATTAACCAGAATAACCAGCCTGAAATCATCAGCTTTCTCAAATAGCACTTGATAACCACAAAAAATTTGAAAGCATTTTAAATGATATAAAAAAATGTCATGAGATTTCAAAAGAAGTCAAAAAATGTATGTATTTTCATAATGTTTCAAAATATTTCGATTATTTTAAGCGATTTTATTTTTACATTCTCATAAAAGAAGTTATTAGATTTTTCTCTAAGGACGATAACTTTTGAATGAATCAATCTATTGGATTGGCCTTTTGTATCCTCTTTTAGTGTCCTAAAATGAGGATCAAGTTTGTTAGCAAGCCATTTTGGACAATAATTCAAAAAGTTAGAAAGGCCCATCCAATCTATCAATTCTTTCGAAAGTTATCGTTTTACACATTTGTAAAAACATGTTTTTCGGGTTCCGGGGGTGAACATTTGATAAAGGGGGGGGGGGGGAATTTTAAACCCCCGGCCCGATCGGGCCTGGTCGGGCCGTGTGTTTCACCCCCAGTTTGAAATCCCCCGATCGGGGCCAGATTCCCCAATATGGGCCCGATCGGGACCACAGCAAACCACCAATTTTTTTTTAAACAAAGTAGATTTGTCCAGTAACTTTGTAACTCATTATAGTAATTCTTTATACAAAAAGTCTCTTTGTGCAGGGATATAATTAGCAAGTTCTATGAGCATCAGGCAGATCGGTACAGATCGCTATATACGAACAAGTGGGAAAGGGAATAGGTTCCTTTGGAATGTCTTGCCTGCGAGATCGAGGTCGTAGCAGAACGGCAGGTTACATGCATATGTATTATGTATAAATATGCATTTTAGATAGTGTTCTTAGTGCTTTAAATTACCTTGGTTATGAAACTGAGAAATTTTTAAATATTCCCAAACCCCTTTTCTCTGGTAAAATCTAAAATAAACAGCGAAATTTAGATTGGATTAGCCGGAAATCGTCTTCTTATATAAAGTATTATATATATTGCAGATATCCATTTCAGAAGGGTTTTATTTCTTACTAGGAATCTCACCCGATTTCAGATATCATCGAAAACTTTTCCAAAGGATCTTGCGAAGCTCAGCCGTAAAATTCGCTGAATTTCATAATCAAGATCGTAAAGAATAAAGCCTGAGACTTTGCTGGGTTGAAGAAACCGGACCACCCAAGCGAAAGTATCTCCCCTTTCTTTTACCCACAGTAATCTTAGACCCTCTCCATTCCTCCAAGTTCCATCCAGCTTTTGAAAATAGGAATTTCGCGATGGAAAACTGGTGGAAAAGTTCTCATGATGTAGACAATAATTTCTTAGCTGATACGATAATCGGATAATCCATTAGTTGAAAAATTTCCTGTCCCCGAATCCGCATCACCCATCTGCTCTGATGTCCAGAACATCATAAAAACACTATATCTTCTAAATCCGATCAACCCATGTTGGACCTTGGCTACCAAAACTTCAAACCTAAAACCATATTCGTCAATTATATTCTGATCCCCACAATCCACAATCATACAGAAAATGCTCAAAAGACAGGTCCTTAGCCCAGGTGCAAGCCAAATCTTCCATCTTCTTTTTTTCTATCCCATAGCCTTAATTCTCCCCATCTCTCTCTCTTTCTCTACCCTTCATCCATGCAGCTTCCTTCATTCCTCTCTAGGTACGCACACTCTCCTAAAAAAAATACACCAGCAAAGCGCGGCCATCGATTTCTGCCTAAGGCGACTGCGCTTGCGCAGATTTCCCTTCCCACATATCCCCTTCGTCCTTTCACTGGTTAGGTCGTGCGCCTGGCGTTCTGCACATACCACGATCGCAGTCTGCGCAAGAGTGTTGAAACTCACATCTACACATCAAAGGCGATGTGTACCGTTCGAGTTCGAGATATATCCACACATTTGAGTCCACATACAGTGATGCCAACCTGGCAGACCCCAGCTGAAACTCTGGCCACTTATTTAATCCAGGCTCCCACCACCACGGGTCGAGTAATCCCACCCTCGTGCAGGCGTCCCATTATCTGGCCATCTTTATTCAGCCCCCGCCGCCTCCCTGGACTTGGTGGTGAAGAACCCCTGGTTTGGAGTGGTGGAAACTGTGAGAGGTGAGGGAGGGGAAATGGAAGAGGTAAAGCGGGACGGGTAGGTGGTTTTATGA
>CAJFCP010000169.1:38750-74875 GCA_904066005.1 Synergus itoensis | reverse complement strand
TGAAAAAAATGTTTACTTGAAGGGTCAAAATTGTCGAATTTCAAATTAAAATCATATTTTGTAGCATTTATGTATTCTTGAATATTGTTAATTATCCATGCAATGTTTTCCGCGTACTCTAGCGCCCGTATAATATTTCTATACTCTCAAATAAGAAACGTAGACCCCAGGGGTGAATGACATCATTTCCTTAGAAAGAGGAAAGAGCAAAGCGGAAAGAAGCCTAACTGAGGACTGGATTTGGGTCGAGTGTGGGCTTTGAGTTTTCGAAATGTCCTGCAAGTTGCATTATTCGAAGCCAAGCCGTCGATCTCACTGGCGCGTAATACCTCGGGATCCTAGGTCGTTATTCGAGTTGGGCAATGAATAATAATATGCTACTCAGACTCTGACACGTACGTATATACAAGTTACGTTGAATAGAATTTCCGGCACGCGTCTCTCAGCTTGACATTCGCCCCTCTGATATCAGGAGGGTTCCGTTTTCCCGGCTTGGCTCATGAGATGACTGAGGGATGGAAAGAGGGATGGGAAGAGAAAGAGGGGTAAAAGCAGGGGAGGAACCACTGGAGTGGGATGTTTTCGTATTGATCCGACCGGGTCGCCAGAAGGGTGGGGCTCTCGCATTCGAGGGGTAGTTTTCTCCCCGGTTCAAAGACTTCACTGATTGGTCGAGCCCTGGAAAGATGGCTGCCGGCGCGTACAGGAAACGTGACGCCTTACTGCTTATGCGGAGAGACTTTTCTTTGCTCTTCCTTCGACTGCCGCAAGAAATCCACTCTTAGCCCGTCGGCTAAGAGAGGAGGAAAGCAAAAAAAAAATGGAAAGAAAGAAAAAAGAAAAAAGAGAGAGATGCACTCGAGAGCATTCGCTCTGTTCTCCAAGTGGGTCTTTTTTTTTCTTTTTGCCTTTTCTGTTTCTCGGTCTCCTGTCCTCTTTTTTTTTATACCGCTCTTTTTTATACTTCTCTTTTTCTCTGTCTCCTTATTTCTATCCCTCTCCTTTTTTCCTTTCCTCTCTTTTTGTGAAATTTATTGCAGCGATATATTCACATCCATTAGATGCTTCGGTTCTTTGGCTTGCCTTCTCTCATAGCTAAGTGCACTCTTCCAAGATCCGGAACAGGCCTTCTCGTTCCTACCTCTTTCGCATCTCTATAAAATAAGTGCAGAAGGATGCGAAGCTTTTATGCAAGCTGTATTCTCCTTTCGATCACGTTCCCGCGAGTCACGCGCTTTCAATTATCCGGATTTAATTGCCCTCGATAGGCGAGGTGTAAATTCTTTTCATAATTATCAATACAGAAGACACCTGAAGTGGTTCGCGCAAAAACTGCGATGAGAGACATAAATTTCAAGGCCATTCTCAGTAAACAAGAACGGCAGGTCTTAAACATTCTTCTGGAATTTTTTATCGGGGCACTTAATCTTCGAGACGTGGACAAATGATGTAACTGCATTTTCGTGAAAATTATGTCAATAAAGAGCTAAATGACGTAATTTTTAATTCGAAATTTCGTGTTCTTAAAATAAAATACCAATTGTAAAAAACGAGGTAAAAAATGTCTCCTGCGAATGAATTGTAAAAACACTAAAGGGACAAGAATTTATATATATCTATATCTATTCTCTCCAGCTAGCTTCCGTAGAAATCCCACCTATTCCGATTCCAGTTTCAAGATTCCGATTTACTGCAGAACTCCTTTTCAAAGCGATGCTCCCGTCTTCTATATTTCAATCCTTAGCCAGTTTATGACCTTTAAATTTTTCAAAGCTTCTTTCCTCTCCGAATAAATTCCCTTTAGTAATAATTTGCAGTCAATTAAACCCTCTGGATTTTTTACGCCATGTATGCATAAGCGAAAATATATTTATCAAATATATTAAAATAGTTAATGATAGTTGATATAACAATTCAATAATATAATAATTATAATATGTTTAATGTTACGAATGCATTTAACACTTTTGGAAAGAACCGAAATGTTTTCAAATTAAATCTGGGGGGTTTAATGACGTTGCACATAAAATATACGCAAACGTTTAGTGAAATTTGCAAGGGGCGATAAAGAGGACATAAAAAATAGTTGGCCTGATTTTTTTGTATGCCAGCAACTTCTGAAGCTCGACAAGCAATCGAAACTAATGGTAAGAGCATTAGCGACGAATTGTCAGCGTTATACAGGCGATATAACGCTGAGAGACCATAAACTCTTCGTATAGCGTCGTTGCGTACTTACGAATACGTTACAGCTACCTCTCGAATATTCAAGTGTGGATGTACGAATGTTTTGCCTATTTGAAATCAATTTTGGTATTAAAAATGCAATCTGTTAAAAGAATAAATCCCCCAGCTGTACGCTCCTTTTTATTGAATTATGTAACGAAAATTATAGGCAGCCAACATTATTATTAAAGTTTTTTTTTCTCCGTTTAAATTAATTTTTATTTACTTTTTATCATTATACAAAGAATTAATAGATGCAAGAGTATATTTTTTCTGGCATTTTATAGTTCAAAACATATTGAAGACGAGACCAGATTAAGGAAAATTTTTGGTGACTCTTTTATATCGTATCTTTAATTACAATTCTGGTTATTATTCAGATTATATTGATAAGGAGCTATGCAAGTATTACGTTAGGTGTTTTTCGTTTGTTTAAATAAAGATGACAATAAAACATCCGTGAAGTTTAAAGAAATTTTCTTTTATATGAAGAAATATTTTTTTAATTAAAGAAAATTTCTTTGGATCAATTATAATTTATGATTTCCACAACCACGATTGTGATTGCCACAACCATATCTATTACGTGGCAACAATAGAAGCTATGTGGCAAGTGGTTGTCACAACCATAGAGTTTTTTCAGTGTGATAAAAACGAATGTTATCTTAAGCACAAAGACAAAGAATTTGAAATTCATAAGTCTTTTTATATAAGACACTAAATCTTAAACGACAGGTAAAAAACAGATGAGCAGGGAAACAATAAAATTTTTCAAATGAAGATCTTTATTTGATATAGATTGCTATGTATTTCGAATACAATTGAACAGTTCGATTAAAAATGAAAGTTGCTGTAAAATGTTTCAATGTTGCGCATATTTGTCCTGATCCATTGATTATATTCAGCATCTTGTAAGAGTGCAAAAACATCAGGATATTCAAGATTAATCTGATTTCTCGATGGTCCGGTCCAAAGGTGAATCCCAACCAAGAAACCATCAATAACTAAAGGAGCACCTCCGTCATTATGACCACAGTGTTTTTGAGAATGATATGTGCAAATATCTCTATCAGTAATGCGAATATTATGAGGTAGATATCTATTTACACAATCCCGATGAGCCATTATCGGCACTTGAATGGTTCGCAGATTTTTAGGGTATTTCGTTCCAGGGCTGAAATAAAGAAAAAGACAAATTTTTAATTATAGTAATGCTTCGCCCGTTATCAATAATATATTTTACATATTTAAAATATTATTCATAACTTACTCAACGCTTCCACAGTTGTATCCCCAACCACTGACAGTAGCAAGTGTATCTGGTAGCAAAGGTCCAGTGTGCAGTTCTATGTTGAAAGTATATGCTCCATACTCAAAAGGTGGATTAACAACGACCAAAGCAACACCATCTATAGAACTGGGATAATTGACATAGTGTTTTCTTATTTCTGTTACGCTATGTATACTACCATGATCTGAACGTGCTGATTTAGAGACAATTGTGTAGTGCTGCCTTGAATCATTTAAAACGCATTCACAAGTGGTGATGACAACGTGATGCGACAGAATACTACCGGCGCAAGTGATACGATTATTAAATTTAATCATCACAATGTAAGGAACACGGGTAATAAGTTCTCTTATTTCTTCACCCCGTATACGATTAATTACTCGTTTTTCACGAACGAGAATATCCGAAGACTCCGCTAGAAGAATTTGATAAATTATCTATCAGTAGTATTATATTTATCTAACAGTTATTGTTACTTTATTCCAGATATTTATAGAGGATGTCATTTCACTCACTAATATTTCCATCTGCGAACGTGCCAATAATTCCTTGAGACAAAATTCCATACAGAAGTAAAAGATTTAAATACATTTTTTCCGAAATTTTAATGATGAAATTACAATTGTTTTAATGATTAGATTGAAAGAAAAAAAACACTGGATTTTTTTTGTATAGAATCTGTCTTTTATAACGTTAGCTTGTTTAAAATGGTTATCGTCTTTTTATTAAGTAAAGCAAATTAGAACAAATATATGATTTCACAACCAAAGACTATGACACGCAGTAAACAAACACTTGCGAATGTCGCAAATTATATAGCCTGTATTAGACAATAAATCTTAGATATTTTTCCATATCAGATCTCGTATCTTACTTAATTTTAAATAACCTCTGCAAATCATCTCTAAAAATGTGGTGTAACGATATGTCTCGAAAGTATACATATTTTTTTTTTTTTTATATTTTTTCCGCATACACGGAAAAAAAAGTGTGGCTGTGACAAGGAAGTTATTCCGTATAACAGCTGAACGTATAACTGCAGGAAACGAACATGGGAATGTAGGAATATCCTTACATCAATCAAAGTGAATATTTTTGAAAACTTTAACTGTTCTGGCGATATCATCATATCGTCAACGAACACATTATAGCACAGAGACATTGCAATTTTATTGTAAGACGCACTATTGGAGGATATATAGATACTGTAACCGCAGTAAAACTTATAAACGTAAATATGGAAAATAATAAAAATTTTGTTATATAGATTAGGCTGTAATGTCACATAAAATGTACCCAATCTTATACGAAAAAGAAGTATGTATTCTATAATCACACTTGTTGGTTTTCTAGTAAGGTAAAAGTAAATTCAAATATTTGGCCTTTCTGTAAGCAATTTTTCCATTCAAATCGATTGTATTGATTGAAACCTATTGAAAATAATGTCTTTAAATAAAGGGGAAGACCTTTGTCGTAAAATGTATGAAGTAATAGGTTGTAGTCTATCTGCGAATAAGATAGTATAAAATATAGTCCGTTACTCGATCGGGGCTTAAGTTATCGGCAAACCCTGTTAAATCCTCTTCTTTGTAAGAGTCGCGTGTCTTTTAACCCTGTCCAATAAGGCGAATAGGATGTATGTACCAAGGTTCTGCGAAATTGAGAACTACCTATATAGTACATATATCCGAACGTACCTTCCTACAGATGCTCAGAGACCTCGTGGAACGAGCGTACTGACAGTGCAATTTATTGTCAGTTACAAAAAGGACCGCTATATAGCACTCGGCCGTCCGTCTCTCGCAAGAGAGGTTTTAGATCTCGACTCGTTCCCTTCGCACACTTATATCGTTCAGAGAGACCTTATGGCCTCGGAAGTTCTCTCCATTGAACGATTCTCAAATTAGCGAAACTCACTCTTGAAAACCACACTTTATTGCATCCTAGAGCACCTGAGACCATTCATCGAAAATTGCCCTTTCTCCAATGTCATTTTGAGAACTATAGACTTCTAAGTTTTCAATTAAGCGAGCAATTAAGTAATAAATAATCAGAAAGTTTTTGTTATCTTTTGAAGTATCCTAAATTCCACGAAATTCCTTAAAATGACTCAAAACCTTTTGACGACCTTTACAGGTTTACAAAATTCTTTGAAATTTCTAAACATTTCTTAAAATTCATTAAAATCCCATTAAATTTCTTAAATCCTTTAAACCGCTTGAAATCTTGTGATAATCCTTTTGTACTCTTTTCTCGAATACTTTTTGAATCCCTTAAAATCCTTTCAACTTCCTTGTAATCGCTTGAAATATTTTTAAATCGTTAAAAATCCCCTAAAACTATAAAATTGTCTAATTATGAATAACTTAATATGACGATACTCAATTCTGAACTCTTTCAAAATATAATTTTATTTTTTAATCGAAAATCATTCTTTCTATGTTTACTTTCAGCTCAAAGTTCAATTTTTTAGCTTCCTCATTGGAAATCCATTGAAGTATGTCCGCTGTCCTCAAAATTCAATGGTGACCGCATAGGAATATTAATCTCTTCCTCATTTTTTTCTCAGTAAATTACTCGAATTCTTGAAGAATTGAATTCTTCAAGAATAGGATGAATAATTCTTCTTCTAATGAAGAATTTTTCTAATGAAAAATTCTTCTTCCTATTCTCGAATTCTCCAGATTGACAATTCGCCTCTCGTTCCCCTCATTAACCCATAGATTAGATCCCAATATTTCCTATCTTAAAAAAGTGGTTTCACGAAATGTCTCGAAAATCTCGCATACATTGTTATTGCAAACCTGACTGACTTTTGAATGACTTGAAGTTGAGAGAAGAAAAACAAATTAATGGCACAAAAAAATTTCACGAAAACCTTCGAAATCCCTTAAAATTCGTTAAGATTCCTTCGAATTCCCAAAAACCTCTTAAAATCCCTTGAAAATCCACAAAAACCATTAAAATCATGAATCTCTTGAAATCCAAGTTAAAATTCGCAAAAATCTCTAAAAATTCCTAAAGATCTCTTGGAATTTCTTAACATTTAATATCTCTTAAAATCCTTAAAAATTTTATCAAATTCCATGAAATCCTTCAAAGTTCCTCAAAATTCGTTCAAAATCCTTTCAAATTCTATAAAATCTTTTAAAAATCAGAAAATCAATTCAAATTATTAGAAACCTCATAAAAGTTCACAAAATTCTTAAAAATCCCATGAAATATTTTTAATATTATTAAAATCTCTTGCATTCTTTTAAAATTCCTGGAAATTTTATGACAACATTTAAAATTCCCTTAAAATTCTCCTAAAATGCCCAAAAACCTTTTCAAATCACTTAAAATTTCACGAAAACCTTCCAAATCGCTTAAAATTCGTTGAAATCTCTTAAAAGTGGTGAAAACCTCTTAAAATTCTCAGAAACTTCTTGAAACTCTTTTAATTTTAGTATAAAATTTAAAAACCCTTTACATCGTTTAAAATTCATTAAAATTATTAGAAATCTCATTAAATTCCACAAAATCTTTAAAGAATCATAAAAATCTTTTGAATTCGCTTAATATTCCTCGAAATTTCACGAAAACATTAGAAATCGCTTAAAATTCGATGAAATCTCTTAAAGTTCTTAGAAACCTCATAATCTTCCTCAAAATTTCAAAACATTTAAAATCCCTTCAAATTCTCTACCTTTAAAAAATCTCTTAAAATTTCATAAATTCCGTTCAAATTCCGCGAAATATCCTGAAATACCTTACAATTACATGAAATCTTTTACAAAACCTAAAAATCTTTAGAACTTCGTAAAAACCACTTGAAAATTGTCAAAATCCATTGAAATTCTTAGAAACATTTTGAAGCTCTCTAAAAAAGATGATGTAAAGAAATGTCTCTAAAATCTCGCATAAATTTTATTATTGTTTCAAATCTGCTCTACATTTGAATCAGCGACATTTCATAGTTTTTTGAATGACTTGAAGTTGTAAGAAGGAAAATAAATAATTGTGCGCGTAGCGCACGTGTTGGTTTGATAGTAAATGATAAAAACAACAGTTATTTCCTAATTTCGCTTTCCGGTTCGTCTTCTCTGTCAGCTTTTCACAGTAAATCCTCTTCTCTGGGGTATTTGGAAACAATCTGAAATTCGCTTCGGTAAATTTTGCTGAGTTTCGCGTGAAATAACTGAGGCTGCTATGGAGGGCAGAAGGAGCGAGAACTGGGAGGTTGGAGTCACTTTGCCCCCAGAGCCACGGTCGATACTGCGTCTCCGAGGAAGGCAGCGTTGCCGGCAAGCTTCCTTGGAATTTGCACTTTTCTATCCACCGCTCTTTCACGATAAAACCCAACCAAGCCAAGAAGGACGTCGATATATTGCCTGGAAGATATATTCTCCAAGTATGGGAAAGTTCCTTCTCGAACCCAAATGCATGATTAAATTATACGGCAACCACATTTTTTTCTCAGACCCACTCGAAAAAGTAACAAAAAATTTAAGTACTCTTTAAGCATCTGCCCAGATTACACGCGAAAGCAATCAAGACATTTTAGAATGATTAAACTGATAACTTAATGACTTAATTGAGGAACTTCTAGAGGATTTCTTAAGTGCAGCAATTCTCGAAATATCTTTATTATTATTTCTCTCGCGAAAACGCGACTCGATTTTTAGACTGATGAAAGTGGAAAGTTTAAGACTTGACTTAGTTTATAGTAATTTTAAAATTTTTAACTTGTTAGTAATTAATTATTTGAATGAATTTGACTTTGGAATTAAGTAAGGAGTGAGCAAATCTCTTCTTCATTCATTGAAAGCAACAAGGTTGGTCCAACACGATCAGTAGAGTGATTTTCGAAGTAAAGCCCTAAAAGGCCTTTTTCTATGGAAACCTGTAGGGAAGATAAATAGGGTTCCCGACCTTGTCGCAATACCCTTGGGACTTTAAATATAAAGTCGTTGACGGGCTCAGAGTTATAAAAAAAAAATTGTATCGTGACCAATTCAAGGAGAAACATCGTTTGGGAAGAGTAAACAGTGTCGTAAGGGCTCAAGTTTTTTGCATAACCTCGGAAAGGGAAAGCGGAAACTGGTTCATGGAAGATCTACAATGCTATAATGCTGCAACGGCCACCAAACGGCTCACACTAAATTTCTAGCCCCTCTAAAACTCAGTCACATTTTAAACATTTTATCACTGTCTGCAAAGTACAAAACATGTCTCACATCATTTTTTTTCTATAAGAAAGCACTCACTCCTTTTAAAGTGTTTTTTTAGTCGAAATATATCGTAAACAAACTATTAGAACATACTTTTCATAGAATTTATGTATAAAACTATAAAGGTATAACAATATTCAATAATCCGTGGTAAATAAATATTTTATTATTGGTAGTAAATTTCACGAGGCAAATTTGATTCAGGCCATGAATTTTATAACAATCTTGCACAATTTTTAAGTTTCAAGTTTATAATACTTTACATAAACATTGAAAATTGTAAACTACATTTACATTTTTACATTTCAAAATACACACATGATTGCAATTCGAAACTTCACAACTGGAAATGTAAATCATACATTTAAATTAAAAAGTTGTTTGAAAATTCAGTAAAATGGTTTCAAATGCATGAAAATTTAAATTCCTTGAATCTTGAACCCACAAAACATAACAAGAATAATTATATTATATAAATTAGAACTTATGAATATCATTCGTCATGTAGAAATGGAATATATCGAAAAAACTGAATGCACGAGCTTAAAGCTCGATATAAGGATTTGTAGTGGCTGTAGTTACACAAATGAAATAAAATATTCATTGCTGGTGGTAAGAGGCGATGTGACAAGAGATGATTGAGATTAAAATGGTGTTTAGGTGGGTTTGCCAGGAAGTAAGGAAATCCTCGGGTCGGCACGCGCTCGCTCGTTCACTCTCGATTTCAATGTGTTTTTATTACGCCTCTTAAATTCGCATTTATGAGCTCTTATGTTCTCCCCCCGCGCACAACCATCTATCGCGGTCTGGAGTGCGAATGCAACGTTACGTGGGCACCTAAGACAAATCGACGCGCCGAGTTAAATGGGTGATAAATATGATAGATATCCACCAACAATTGCAATCGTAAATACTTTGACGAATAAAGCGGCTGCTCCGGATTTTATTAACTCGACGAAACACGTGCTATTCAAGTTCAACGGCCAATCGCTTTATTACTATATACGTCTGTCGTCTATTGCTCTGCTACGTCATTTACTACGGTCATAGACTCTTGAACACACATAATGCCTTTAACGTACCTGTTTCCATGCAGTCTCTATAAAACTTACGATTTGACAATTTTATTCGCTGAGTCGGATTCCTTAGATTCAGTTGGGCTTGGTCATGCACATATTTTGTTGGAAATATATAATGATCTTGCCGCTTGAATCCTAAGGAATAAAAAAAGCTAATTGAAGAATATATTGAAAATTTTAAACATTATTTGTTACTACGAATTGAGTAATTGAGTCGAACGTTGCTTAATTTCGGTAATCAAACGAAGAGCCTCAAACAATTTCATGGTGACAGCGGTGGGATTGCTGCTTCACATTCTTAAAATTCGTTAAGATTCATTCAAATTACCAGAAACATCTTAAAATCCCTTAGAAATCCACAAAGACAATTAAAATCATGAATGTATTGAAATCCAAATTAAAATTCGCAAAAATCTTTAAAAATGCCTGAAAACCTCTTGAAATTTCTTAACATTTAAAATCTCTTAAAATCCTTAGAAATCTTATCAAATTCCATGAAATCCTTCAAAATTCTACAAAACCTTTTAAAAATTGGAAAAATATCATAAAATCCTTCAACATTTTACGATAACCTTCAAAATCCTTTCAAATTCTACAAAATCTTTTAATCCTTAGATGCCACACTGGGGTGCAGCTTACCCCAGCCGTTTCTTGCTGGGGTAAGTTTCTTCTTTCTTTCTTCGTTAAATTAATTTTTTTAAGATTCAAGATTTCTATAATTGAATAATCTGCCTATATGTATAAATGATTAAAGTACTTACTAAACATTATACAAAAAAATTTTCAGCCAAAAATATTCAATAGTTTCTTCATAATAACATTTTTTTCACTGGGGTGCAATTTACCCCGGTGTGGCAGCTAAGGGTTAAAAATCAGAAAATCCCTTAAAATTATTATAAATCTCATAAAATTTCACAAAGTTCATAAAAATACCATAAAATATTTTTAAAATTATTAAAATCTCTTGCATTCTTGTAAAATTCCTGGAAATTTTATAACAAAATTTAAAATTCTTTTAAAAATCTCTTAAAACACCCAGAAACCTTTTCAAATCACTTAAAATTTCACGAAAACTTTCCAAATCGCTTAAAATTCGTTGAAGTCTCTTAAAAGTGGTGAAAACCTCTTAAAATTCTCAGAAACTTCTTGAAACACTTTTAATTCTAGTATAAAATTTAAAAACCCTTTACTTCGTTTAAAATTCACTAAAATTATTAGAAATCTCATTAAATTCCACAAAATCTTTAATGAATCATAAAAATCTTTTGAATTCGCTTAATATTCCTCGAAATTTCACGAAAACATTATAAATCGCTTAAAATTCGTTGAAATCTCTTAAAGTTCTTAGAAATTTGAAAAATTATTTGTTACTATACGACTTGAGTAATTGAGTCGAACGTTGCTTAACTTGGGTAATCAAACGAAAAGCCTCAAACAATTCCATGGTGACAGCGGTGGGATTGCTGCTTCACATTCATCACTTTAAATTGTCAATTTCCTTTGACGTGTAAAAATTCTCCTTAAGGGCATGTGAAACTTTTGAAAATTATTGTTTTCAAATTACCCAACTTTTCTCCCACAAAAATAAATATTTTGCCCTGAAACTTTGGAAAACGGAAAAGAACATTAAAACGGACCGTTATTGACTCTTTTTATCTTGTATAGTGAAAAAAAGTTTAAATTTGCTAAAATTCGTAATGCATTTGTCACTTTGAGGTTAGATGCTCTATGCTTTATGAGTCATCAAATTACCCAACTTTTCAGCCACAAAAATGAATATTTTGCCCTGAAACTTTGGAAAACAGAAGAGAACATTAAAACGGACCGTTATTGACTCTTTATATCTTGCAAAATTAAAAAAAAGTCTCATCTTGCTAAATTCGATCAAAAAGTATCACATGCCCTTAAAAATCTTGTCGACCAAAAAAGAGACAAATGAATTTGAAATCGATTAAGAAAGCTATTTTCTCAAATGAAATGATGATCTCCTCTCCTCAGAGTAACAAAATATTCTCATCGAATCTTGCCTGGCACTTCTTGCACTATCTTAGGATCATTAATTTATGACTTCTCATCGGTAATGAGAGACCGGGTAAAGACTAAAGACAAAGTCGGGCGGTTTTCATCCACAGATGCACAAAAGGATGCAGGTATTGGTACCTAGCAACGGTATTGGTACCTATAGTACATCTATTGTTGTCGTTTTATGCTTTCGTTCCTAAGGCGCTGAATTTATTGCCGTGCAGTTTCGAACTTTGTACATCTCAAAAGCCGACTGACGAACGATGATCAACGATAAGTTATGGCTTTACGAACCTTCCAAGCGTCGTTATTTAAACGCGGTGGCTGTCTATTTAAGCCTAACTGCCTATAGGATTACACTGCTATAAAATAATAAACATAAAACACATTGTAGGCGGATAGTCGGACCTCAAGCCTCCTCTCCACAGTTCATTTCGCTCTATTATACTAATTTTCCTTACACTTCATTCCTTTGTTACATCAGTGTTTTCAGTACCAATTAATTAACAGCTGATTCACTGGAATCTGAGTGTTTTGCTTAAGATATCAAGAAGAACGTATGGTTCACTCGAATTTGGCTGAGCATTATAGATTTCAAAACTTTCAAGACTTAAAACGATTTTAAGACAATCTTTGAGAATCAATCAATTGAGAATCTCCGAAACTGTTTAGAAATCCCCCATAATCATTTAAAATCTAAATAACAAACGATTCCAAAAGATTTCACAAGACTTTGAAATCAGATTTCAAAATTCCTTGGCCTCTAAAAAATTTTGATAGCACAAAAGAAGCGTCATAAATCATCAGTACATCTTTTGTTTTTCATGTATTATAACTAATTTATTATTTGGCCTCTGTAATTAATTACATCTGAAATATCGGAATTTACAAAGATATCTTCATCAGGAACCTCTCAGAGATTTCTAAGTTGTAAAAAATCTTGAAACATGCTTGACGTGCAAGCAGACAAGGTAAACGACACAAGGACATAAATTTCCTATGGATCGACGTCTCCGATTAATCCCACCATTTCCCCTGGCAATGCGGTAAGGAATTAATGAGAAATAAAAATGGTCGACAAGATCCGCCATTACGAGAAACAGGTAGAGAGCCTCCAATTAAGATATCTGGTTCTTTTAGTGGGCTGGACCTGAAATCTTCAAGATAGACCAATGGCCGAAATTAGAAGCAAGATTGGCACCCCCCCTCCATAAACGAAATAAACTGAGAAACTTTATTGACTTGTCTTACTTAGCATTTTAATCGAACATTCTAAGATGTTAATTATGGTTTAGAAGGTCATAAATCATGACTTGAGTCATTCATTCGGACCTAATAAGTTGATACATCGTATGATGTAAAATTCTTCCATGCTTTGAATTTATTACATTATATAGACAGTTATTTTTAAATTCATAGGGCTTCCCACTTTCATTATATGAATCGCTTCACATCTAAAGTAAACTTCCTCGTAATCCGATGGTAACCTATTTCCTCGAAATTTATCGTCGAGAGATTTTCACAATGATTCGAGAAACGCATTAAGGGCAATCGAAGCTGGTGGGAAGAAACCAAATTGTATTATTGCCTTTTATCGCTGGGTATGAGTGTGAGAGGGGTAATTTCAGTAAGAGCATCCTGTAGTGCAGCTTTTCCCTCGGTACTTTTTCTAAGAAGAGGATGCAGGTTTTATTTTTTGTCTTCTAAAGAGTTTTTGCATCTACGAGGCTGAAATCCATGTCTCGGTGAAAGTATATATTATATATAGATACAGTTTTTAGTATTCGAAATATAGTTATTGAATTAAGAATATTATTTTATGGGAAAAACCTCTTCTCTTTTTATTTCATTGTTATATAAAGCGAATTAATGAAATGGAACCATATACATAGTTCTATTTTTAAAAGAGAGTGTAATTAGAGCTGTTTTCATTTTCAATCTCGGGAGTATTAATCATAGCCCAGGCATTAATAGGAACACATGATCATAAAAAGCGATAAGTGAAAGATGCAACATATAAATTTGATTGATCGAGGGCCCCATAATCGTTTCCATTAAGACTCAAAAAATCTCAAAAACTTGAGATCCTGAAAAAAATGGAGGTCATATTTGGATTCAGCACAGAAAACTACCATGGAAATGATATATCTCATTTCAACCCCACATAGGTCATATTTTGTTGACCAGTGTTACAACACGTGACTCTTTGGACAGGAAAAGGAGGATATTCCTCCTGGAATATTAATTCTCTGGAACTTGTAAGCTTTTAAGAGATGAATTCGATATATGGTTCAACTAAATCCCATGGTACGTGAGCGGGCGTCAGTTTTTCGCAGGATGTGGTCTGGTGCCGGAGGCTGAGACGGAATATCAAAATGTTTACGCACCCTATAAATCAGTTGTCGCCCGACTCGATCCTGAGGGTTCTGGGTAAAATAAATAGAGCAGACTCAGACCCAATTCATTTTCCGCGCCTAAGGGTGGAGCCTTTCCTAGAGCAAGGTCGGCCATTACTATAAGCTTTCTCAAAATGAAGGAAAATGTTTTCTCATATGGATGAGTTCCATATCCGGATTAAATTTCTGTATGTGCTGGGAACTCGAATGCTGGGGAAGATAAAAGAACCTCTCAGATTTTTGGTATGGAATATATTCGATATCTTCCGCTTTTTTATTGTATTACCAAATACAAAAGGTTTTCCTTTTTAATTTAAACTATCTGTAATGTTTAGTCTAGGAAGAAGCATAAATAATTACAGAAACAACTGATAATTATCGGAACCACATAGATGTCTTAAAGTTTAAACAATGGATCAGTAAAACAAGATGAATTTTGTTTAATATTTGATAAAAAATAACATAGAAAAGATCTCATCACATCTTAAATATCTGCGTTGTTTAACCGAATAATAAAGACTATCCATCTCTTATCAACATTTGTTATTGCAGCAATAACAAAACATACAACATTTCCTCCCTGAAATTCTTATCCGCATACAGATATTAATTTCCCTGCATTATTAAAATTAACCGTTAGAGTTTACTGCACCTAACAGTACACTGCACTTCACAAATCAATAGCAACTAATCCTAAACGTTTGAAAGCTGAAGAACCATATATATAATAATGAGAGTAGAGGAATTCCTACAAAAATCATCGATTCCTTATAGAAACATAATGATAACAATCACCGTTGCCTTCGATCCTTTAAAGGCTTGGTTCTTAAACGTAATCTTGCTTCTGAATTAGCTAATGTACAGGTAGGATGCTAAAGTATCAGCTTCAGACGTAATTCTTTTGTTCCTGTAGTGGATACGCCTATTTGCTCTTACATTGACGTGAGGGCATCGAGCATCAGCTTAAAAGTACGAAGAGGCAACAGGGATGCAGTGAAAAATACCAGGTGCCGAACAGTCCAAGTCTCGAGAGGCTGATTGAGTCACTATAGACTCTTTTATTTCGGTGCCTATTGGTTATTTCAAGGCGTCCACAAATACAAAACAAAAAAGTCCGCCATCGATCGAGCCTCCGTTTCTCTGGGAAACGTTTAATGCTCCCCTCGAGCTGAATGCCTTTGGCATCATTTCCCCTGGTGTTTAGTGTATTTAGTTTGAGGTGTTGCAACCTCACTGAAGCCCATTATATCCCTATAATGTAAATGAAGACAATATATGTCATTACACCTTTCAGCAATTTTTATTTTTTTGATTTAGACATCACTCTGTCTTTTAACCAAACGAAAAAGATGTTTAAACGATATAGTTTAAACGCTCCAATGAGAATCCGTATACTATGGCGCCCACGCGAATCATTCTTGGAACGAGTTTCTGTAAATGGGAGAAAATCACAGATGGCGAAACGGAGCGAGTCGAATGTCCCTGGTCCTTTGAGATTCAGAGAATAATTGTTATTCGCTTGAGAAGTTTGAGAGAAAATCTATTTTGTCTAACTTTTATTGTATCAACAGTATTTGAATTTTATGTTATATACAATAGCAATTTGCGATATTTGCAAGGAAGAAACAGAAGATTGCATTGAAGTTTACTACTATTAAACCAAAATTCCAGTCAATATCAATAATGCTTCTACAATGCGAGCAGGTCTCGACAATTTGATATGTCAGACATCTGCAATCTGATCTTACCTGTATCCTCCGAATGAATAGCAATTTATTCAGAGGACATAGTCTCTGATTCCTATATTTGATATCTGGTATCAGGATAAATAACTTCTTCCCAGAACCGTAAGATGAAGATAAACCCTGATAAGTTCCATTCCCCTCCTGTTAGTTGGCGAACATCTTCCTCATCATCCAATCTGATTTTGAGTCGGGTTCATTCCGCTTTCAACTTGAAAAGGTAGAAATGAGTTTGCCAGTGTCCGGTCTTGGATTCCTCGCGCGTCCGATCTGTCATCGATGTTCGCCGGCATTTCACAAAGTATAAGGCCAAAGCATTGCCGCAGGTGCTACACAGAAGGCAGTCCGCAGGTAGATACGGTGGGCGCCTGATTGGCTTGCTTCGACCGTTCGTTCCATCCTACGGTTACGGCAAAGAGAACGAGTCAAGAAGGCGGTTGGTTATGTCGTGTCGCACTCGGTAGTCGGCTCTCTGAGTCCGTACAGTCGCTCTCTATAGTTGGCCATAGTAAATCCCGTTGCGTTGGTCGGTACCAAGCAACCAGTCAGCCGGTCGACCAAGACCAACCTATCCAACCAACCTACTTCTCTCTTGCACGCGCTGCTGTTGAAGTATTCTCTAGACTCTAGAAGTAGACTCTAGATGTACTATAGACTGTAGAGTCCAAACCTCCAGCCTCTAGAGTCTTGAGGGTAGACTCAAGAGTATAGCCTGACTCACTGCCAATCTTTGGCAGTCAACGCAGAGTGTATTTCCGTTTCGTTCTCGCTACCACCGCCACCGCTACCGCTGCCATCGCGGGAGAACCGCCGTCGAAGCGAGTAGATCTAACCGACGTGTGTTCGCCGCTAGTTGCGAAGAGCAACGGCTCTGGTAACGCTTCGCGGTCTTCCGTGGTCGCTTCGCAATCGGTTTCTTGATAATCGACAGTTTCATCAATATTGCATACCTGTTACACATCATCAGTCATTGTTATTTGATCAAATTCATTGTTTCCCTCTTTCCAAATCTGCAACTTACGCTAATCATCATTATTGATCATCATTATCATCATCATCGTCTACATCCTCGCATAAACCCTTCAAGTTTCAAGTGTTCTTCCGGAATTCGGTGGGAATCAGCCTAACGAGAGCGGATACGGTTTTGGGCATTGTGCAGTTTCGTCCTGAGAGTACAGTTGTTGAAATAAAGTCAGGAGGTTGTAGTTAAGTGAGGGTCGGGATCGGTAAACGATGTTCGTGGCTCAACATAAGCCTGATGTCCGTGCAGCCGCCAATTCGTGCTCAGTGTGACCCGAACGATTGGGTGTTTCAGCAGCTGAAAAGCGAGACGGCATGGACTAACCGACAACATTTGGACAACCCCTGGAAGGGAATAGGGAACCAGTCCCTCCCTAAGTCTCCCTGCAACCCCCGCGACGCCCAAAGTCGTGGAACCACAGCTGACGAGCAGCGACCTCTGCGCCGTCATCACAGCCGCAAGGTCAGTCTTTTTATTATTACTAGAGGATTAATTAGATTATTTATGTGAGCTTTGAAGAGGATTGAAGCTTATCTATCCTTTTTGGAGGCAGGAGAATATTTTATGACTGATTCAAGATTGATAGCTATGAACCAACTTTCTGCATCTGCAGATTTCATATCAGACAGAATCTTATTCATCAGAATAGGGGAAGGAATAGATTTATTTTCTTGGGTTTTCTCATTGAAAATCTATATCTTCTTTTGATACTAATCTGGATTTTATGCTGAGTCAGCACGAAGATAGTTCATCTGCATAGTTTCTTTTTTCTGGAAGAACTCTTAGAGAAGAATTTGCAACAATGGGAACAAAGAGTTATAGCTAACGATAATTAAGCACTTCTCATGCTATTAAATCCAACGGATTGTGCCATTTTCCGCAATTTTGACCCAGAAATGCATCCTTATAATTATGACTCAATACTTCTAAGCTGATTGCTACAATTTTTTGTTAAGTAATGAAAAATTTCAGTGAAAATACGTATCGCTCTATGATAATAATTATACGACTATATTATGATTATAATTATGCGATTCCTAACTAATTTGTGAAAATATTGTTTTGTAACAAAAACTTATGGAAATTTCATTACTGTTTCTGTCCTTTATTACTACTAGCTAATTTTGTCACTTTGCCAATAAGTAGCCGGGGGGAGGGACTTTTTCCGAAGAGTAGTTATTTCCGCCTTCATTCCTAGAAACCCTAAAATCCAATCAAGAAAACAGTTGCTACATCGTTTATTCTGAATACTCAACACTGATTAAAAAGTGCGAGTGTTTGCATATACGGGTGATTACATAATTCTTACATTCACTTTCATAAAGATTTTTCCTCTCAACAATTTCCCTGTATTTTTCCGTTTCTCTTTTTTTCTACATTTGAAATAAGAGGCCATTTTTAAAAGCATCAATTTTATTCAAGTGAAATTCTATTTATAACGAAAGCTGCAAAGCCGAATCTTCCAGACGTCCAAGATGGAAAAGGTCACAAGTCACTATGCCGTTGTTAAAGTACAAATCATGATCTTCAAGCACTACTGGCTTTGTTGTTCTTCAAGCAATATTTCATAAATTCATGATATCGCACTTTCACCCCCACACTTGTTAACTCGAAATGATTAATGTTACAACAACGGGAACAAGAAATTCTAGGGATAATCAATACTTTATTGCGCATGAAGCAGTCTTTTTGTCTGCCTCAATTTTCAAAATATCACGAATTGGTAGTTTAAAGATGAAACGGGGGCTTCTTTTGTAGGAAGGAGAAGTCATAGAATTACGAGGCGATAACAAATGCAAAATGCACATTTATGTTGTTGTAAAGCGTCTGGGTAATTTATGATTCTATCGATCGCAAAAGTGTGTTGTGATTGCCTCCATTCTTCCTGAATGTCATTCGTCCCGGAATTTTTACAGGTCGTTAAGTGTGAATGTGTCTTTTTAACCGGAGTCAAAGGCCTATTTCTGGTTATGATGAATTTTATGGACTCGGCTATAATCTCGACGCACTTGTAAGAGTTGTTACTGAATCTTGTGTAAGAATGAAACAGCTACTGAAATTAGAACCTTCTTTCCCCTTGAGTTACGATCAAAACAAGATGGATATATAGTTATTTGAAAAGTTGCTTCAATATTCATCTTCATTTAGTTAATGGATTAATTGTCTCTACAAGAGTCCATTAGGACAATTTGGATTTTGAAGATGGTCAATAAAGTATAATTGTCTATGATGATCATGTAGCTATTGTATTATAATCGGAAAGAACAAACAAACAAGAAGCAGAAGTTGTACAATGGAATCTTTGAAGCTAAATTGTAGCAGATAACTCAAATTGGACAATTCATTCAATAGGTTTTTGGTGCATTAAATTAGAAGCATATATATGTTGCTAAAAGACTATTCATATATTGGAATCATAAACTACAATGAAAACATTTTGCAAATTGGATTGTCTTTTGTTAAAAAAAGCTGAGGGAAAGGTCTCACGACTTAAAATGAAACATCTTTAAAGTTATCATTGCTACAGCTAACAAATATTAAGATTGGGTGAAACAAAGGGTTTTACAATAGAATTTTTAAATTAATTAACAGAATTAAACTTCAGTAAAGTTCAATTCATTTCAGTAAAGCATACATGAACTTAAAAAGCATTTGTATATTAGTAGCATCAGTTAATTTCTAAACAACAACGTTCGCTCATATTTTGGAAGCATAACTTATAAAGAAGACAAAAATAGGATTCTAAAAATATGATTGTCTTTGTTTTTCGCTAACAAAACCCGTGGAAAAGGTCTCATGCCCTAAAATGCAACATCGCTAAAGTTATAATTGGTAACATGTTTTGAAACAGGATTAAGGAATGCAATGATTTTATACCAAAACTTCCTACAGGTTTAACAAATGCAAGGACATGTTCAAGGATAATGGGAGGTATATAAGTCGATTTCAACGGTACTTTGGAGTACCAAGAAATAAGGGCATGATCTTCATTAGGCTTTCAGAATTCCTGACATGGACCTGGAGGCTCATTAGCTTTGAGAGTGTGGCTCAGGAGGAAAGGAGCGTATGTGTAATGTGTATAGGTAGAGGAATTACGAACGCATGCAGTTCGTTTGGAAGCAGTTTTACGAGCGTCCTATGGCGCAGGCATGTTCAGCATTATTTTGTTCTCTGATGCACGAACGCAGCCCGCCTTCCAACCAACCCCCGAGAACGTAGTCAGCGAGTCCCGTGCACAACGAACTCGACAGAGGAGCGGAGATATAAAGTGTATAAAATAACGCAGCTATCTAAATTACCGGTCGCTGATTATACACACGCATACACACAGGACAAGGCCCTGCAAGGGACCAGCGAACCTTGCAGTGGCGTATATAATACAAGTTTCGCAGACCACCTTCAAGCTTTCTTGAATTTCATACTTATTTCTCTCAAGATTCACAATTTTTTGCATCATCTTACATTTCTGCATTCTCTCGACATATGGTCTTTATTCATTCATTATATTCTTTCTTTTAAACTAAAGAACGATTTGAATTCTAAAAAAGTTTCTCTCTTTATCGCTGGACTGAGAGTCGTATCATATATTTGTTGAAAAGCAAGAATATTAAGACTAATTTATAATTTTCAATCGAAATATTTAATACCGACATATACTTGGAGGTATAAAGTGAATGAGTTATAAAGTCAGCCTGAGCTGACATTGAACGGTCTCAGTAACAGCAACGCTTTTCCATTCACTTTTCGTTTAAAATAATTGAAAAATCCTATCTGCTCTGCGCCTCTACAGGCGTAAATAAAAGTCGTATGTGCCTCTATATTCGCTCGTTTATTTGTATAAGTATATAGGTATAGGTATATAGGTATAGATATATATAGATATAGATATATATATAGTAGTATTCCCAGCCGACTCGTTACCACCGATCACCGTCCACCAGGTTTCAAACTCCCCCCGTTTTCCATAAATTCTGAATTTTATTTAGTCCGCTGGTTCGCCATCGCTTTGCATCTTTATTCTCGTTGAGGGGAAGAACGGGGCAAAATCCACAGGGGCAAAAGAGAATTCTCAACTATGCCAACTCACACATCCAATCCGATGTTTGTGTTGCTATGCCGAGAGGCGCACACTCGAACGATTCAAGGGGTTAGGCTAGGTTTCACGTACCAGTGTACTTACGAGACAAGGATGCCCCTAGATTCCAATGGCGTAAGAATATTAACTAAAACGATACCAGTTGAAAAAGCTTTTTCGTTTTTTTCATTTCCCAAAAGCAGAGAAGCGAAAAATTATGGAAAACAAGGGTTTTTTAAAAAATTTTCTTCTCAAATTTTATGAACCTGCGACTTATGACACCTGCGACTTTCATGACACCTGCGATTTTCATGACACCTGTGACTTACGAGACAACTATGACTTGTGTACGATATATTACATGCGTGACAAGACAACCATTACTTTTATGGCATCTATGACTTGTATGACAACTGTTAATTGCACGAGAATTATGAATTATATGACAACTAATAACTTGCATGTCATTTGTGACTGTATAACATTGACTTGTATAACAATTGTAATTTTTTTAACAACTAAAGCTTGGTTGACAAGACAACCATGACTTTAGTACCAAATATGACTTCTACGACGCCTGTGACTTATAAGACAAAATTATATGACTTGCATGACACCTAGTTCTTGTGTGACAAGACAACCGTTATTTTTATGACACCTATGCCTTATGTATGTATATCAACTGTGACTTGCATGAAAAGTATGACTTGCAAGACACCTATGACTTGATACACGAGGCATTCAACGTAAAATTAATAGTTTTGTTCACTCATTTATTTCATATTTTAATTAAAACTTTCGTATTCCTTTATTTTCCAACCGAAAATTATTTTAAGACCATAGCATCCGGAAGT
This sequence comes from Synergus itoensis, assembly GCA_904066005.1. Lineage (NCBI taxonomy): Eukaryota > Metazoa > Arthropoda > Insecta > Hymenoptera > Cynipidae > Synergus > Synergus itoensis. Next base: position 52,956 of record CAJFCP010000169.1, on the reverse strand, counting down.
AATCGGTCTGTGGTCACATCCATAATGGAAGACAGGTCGCACTTCAGTCACTAAAGAGCAGAGAGCTAAGTTCTAAAGATCACATTATGCGGTGAAGGAACTCAAGACAAACGAATTACCAGTAGGAACACGTATGAGTCGTCCAATAGAATCGTTGCAACTGAGAAACGGCTTAAAGGCAATTCCCGATCGTAAAAGATCTTCCATTTACCAAAAGAAGAAATCTTCCACCTCTCAGAAAACAGTTTCCTGAAAAACACTTTAATTTCATCTCATTAAGACGGCATATACATTTTTCCCAATTATAAATCGACTTTTCAATTACCTTTTGTTGGCATAAACTAGACCATGAAAATAAAATCGATCCAAAAAAAGTCGAGTTCCAATTAAACTTTAAAAAATCATCGCTCTTCTGATGAATACTTTCCATCTTGGAATGTCGTGAGGCGAATGGATAATTATTATCTTCCGTCCAAAGTCCACTTTTTTCCCAGTAGTCAGTAATTTGCGGAGCAATTTTTAACGCTATTTTTTTACGAGACTGTGCTAGGAAGTAGTTTGACTAAATCGTCGATTACAGGTACGCTGGTTTTGCGTAAAATAATCTGTGGACAGTGTGCAGACCGGATACTCGTAAAGCTATTATTATTGTTCTCAGAAATTAATTCACCTTCACCCGGTCACAAATTTTAATTGCGCATCTCTCCTACTTTTCGGTAAATGAAGCCGAAGAAGACTCTTAAGATGTACAAAAACAGAAGCTCTTGAATTTTCCAAATTTCGTAAATAAATCGCTGATATAATTGATTAGATTGATCTTAATTGAAGAGGGAATTGATTGGAATGAGCAGTGTGGATTTTAGTCGTAAAAATGAATTTCTTACAAAGGTGGAATATTTTATGGGCGTTGAAACTTGAGAAACGAATCGTCGCGATAGTGGAAAAGATCCTTTACACGGGCAGATATCTCGAGTCGAAAGAGCTGGGAGTATGGCTGCCGTCGGGCAATGGCGTATTCCATTGCCCTTCCCGCTTTTGCCCCTCCGATTCCAGTTCTCCCTCTTTTCCCCGGTGTTCCTTGTTCCACCCGCTCGACGACCCCGCCATACTTCGGGACACGATTCGAGACCAACGAACACTGCTGAAAACGAGAACCCAACCTCTGCATTCAAGCTAACCCCTCGACTGCCGACGAAGTCTAATTCGAGTCGCCATGCTGAAAAAAACTCCTCAAAAACATGCATTTCAAATAAACATTTCTTTTCGTTTTTTGACAAACACATTAGGCAATTAGGTATTAGGCAATCTGGCTAATGTTTATAGATGTCCATTTTTAAAGGTCGATCAACTGACTGAGGATTAAAATGAAGTATATTATTCATGGAAAATAAAATTACGACTTTGAATTAATTATTTCTGAAGTAACGAATGAAAGAATCGTAATGGAAGATTTTTATCCGAATTCTATTTTAATGTCTAAAGATTTGGAATTATTTTCTACAAACACACTATATCTACAAAATTAATCCAAGAAATACACTCAGAAAAAAGTTTGTTTAAATTAAACAAAAAAATTGGTTTGAAGTCATATATTTGAATGAAATAAACTTCTTATTTCAATTAACAAAACATTAAACATTTATTTAATTTTAATAAACGAAGAATATCCAGCTTATTGATTGAAATATATAATTTGTTTGGTATATATGTTTGGTTTAAATGAAGGATTTGTTTAATTTGAAACAAATAATTTGAAGTATATTTTATTTTATTTTAAACAAAATATTTGTTTCACGGAGAAAAATGGATATTCAAACTTAATATCTACATAGTCAAAAAATTGAATTACGAATATATTCATTCTAAATATCTAGATATTCACCCTAAATATCTAGATCCCGGGTAGAAATTTTGCTGTGGCCCCTGTCGGGCCCAGATCGGATGATTTCAGATAGGTGATGGAACGCAGAACCAGACCTGGCCCAGATCTGGTTCTGCGTTCCATCACCGGTCTGGGCCAAGTTTGGGAATTTCTGCACGGGATATTCATCCTAAATATCCAGATATTCATCTTATTGAATATCTAAGATATTGAGCCTGAATATCCAGATATTTAAACTGAATATCTTTAGATGGCTGTCACATAGTTCAGTATCCAAGATATTAAGCTTGAATATCCATTTTTCTCTATGTTAATTTAAATAAAAAATACAATGATTTATTATGCCACTAAGAGTCAGAAAAGTATTGAAATAGGGAATTTTAAAGATTTTCTACACTTAATTTTTTATAAAAGTATAAAAGATGCCTATATTTATATATTGAAAAATTAACTAATATATTTTTGACCTACAAGAATATTTTTCTTTGAACTTTAAACAACTTTTTATATGAAAATTAATATTTAACTACATTTTCTGATTAAATTTTTTTGATTTCTTTTTTTTTCTCTTTTTTTCGGCAAAAAATTATTTCCTTATTTTTTTCAATTAATCAAAAGAAAAATTGTTTAATTTAAACAAGAAATTTACTTAATTTAAACAAAACATTTGTTTAAGGGGCTATGCTAGTTTCTCGAGTGAAAAAAACAGCAATTTTTGAAGATTTAAAAAAAAACTACACGTTTAATCTTTCTAAAATTTTTCCAGTATATTGTACATGTCTTCACGTATTTATCGTAAAATTTGAAAATGAGAAACTAGCATAGCCCCTTAAATTAAACAAAATTATATTCAATTGAAATAAATAAAAACAAATAATATAGAATTTATTTGGATCAAACAAAAATATGATTGACCCCATATAATTTTTTCGATGGAAAAAAATTGTTTTTAATATAAACAAACTTTTTTCTGAGTGTAATTTCTTAGGCATTGTTCCACATTTTTGTTTGGGATCAAAATTTTAGGGAATTTCTTTAAAAAATCTGGAATAATTCCTCAGAAATTGTAGGAATTTATCCGTATTATGTATATGAAATGTACATTAGAAGTTTTTGATTATAAATAAATATTTAATGCAAACTACATATGCACAAGAAACTTAAATTTTTCTCGTATTAGTTCAAATTACATTATATTTAGGTAATAAGTTCATATTTGACGATAATTGTAAATTATTATTATGTTAATTATCGTCAAATGTCAACAGAAATTTTTAACAACGTAGAAAACGACAATAAAATTAAACAGTTGAGCGGCAAATCAAGTTTCACTTAAGATAATTTCAATTCGTCAAATATCTTCATAAATACTTAACATCGCATCATATAAATCACACGTTTCCTTTTCTTAACGTGCCTTTTTTCAGCTGATAAATTTTCCCGACTCAATGGCACAATTCAGTCATAATAAATGTGATGAATGAACACGTAAAAAGTCAGCCATAATGTGCCAAGTTTATTATCCAATTTTCTAACACTGTGTAAATCACAGGAATAAATTTCCATACATTTTTAAGCACTCATCGACAATGACAGTATAAATCTCGCAGGAATTTCATCCTGGTGCTGAATCTAAAGAGCAAACTGTCGCCTATAAGAAAAGTGTGTGAAGCCTTTTTGAAAGCCAATAGCTGAAGACCTTTTCCTTGCAGAAAATTACATCTCTCGTCGAGACAAACTCAAGGCCGCGTAGATCCGTGCATTATAACCTTCGGTGAAACAAAAAGGGGAACGAATCATGTAAAAAAGGTCGTGGATTATTCCCTGGAAACAATGGTATGGTCGAAGTTGGGGATCGTGAGAGAAACCTATGGTTAATATGCAGTCATAGATCGTTTCGGACTCGTAACCAATCGTGCAGCTTTGCCATTATGACGTAACTCGATCGTCAGTGCCCTTCGCGGCGCGCCTTTCAAAGGGAATAAATCTTTCGTTTAGGCAGCAAACAGAGCCGACTGTCGACGATAAACTGTAGCTTCGAGCGAAGACAGTAATCGATCGCACGGACTTGCAATATTGAGCCAACTCATCGTCTGTACATTTGACCTTCGAAAAAAGTATAGTATGCGTGGTAAAAATCGGTATGAGTGCACTTTGTACGCTGCATAAGATTCAAGACACATCAGGGCCGATCTTTAATTGCATTTTGAAGCAATGCTTTCTGAACCTTTATAAAAAATAACATAATTATAAAGAATAAAGATTTTCAACAATATTTTTCACGATTAAAACGAAAAAATCATTTAATCAAAAAATGGTGATTGGAGAACTTGTAAATTTTTTTCAAGCCAATAATTCTGTTTTCAAAGGAAATTCAAAAAGTTATGACAATGGCTTTCAAAAATAAGCAACGTTTTTCTTCTTTTATTACGTGAAATAGAGTTTTAAAAACTTTCTTGTAATAAAGACGTTCAGTTGTAACCCAGTTTGCTTGCCTATATATGTAGGGGCGGTAGACGGGTGGGCGGGAAATGGCTCGCGGCATTTTCAAGCGAATATATAATGTATTGCATATAATGAGAATTCAAATGGAGAAAACTCAGTTTGGAGCGAGCAAGACAAATGAAAGCTTAAAAGATTAGGTCACTACTTTATTTTCTCATAATGAAGGGTTTTTCTACTATTTCCACCTGAACTACAGTTGGAAATTGCATATTATTTGCAAGAAATAAGCATTCTCTATATAGATAACATGACATAAAAGACTAAAACATTTTTTTCCTTTCATATTTCTTTATCCGAAAGTCAGACGCTGTATTTCTTTCTCCAATGCCATGTTTTTTAAAAGAACACATATCCTTATATATATTATTTATCGCATTTCATCCTTGAATATATTATTCTGAGAATCTCGAGGAGAATCTATATATTCCACAGGTGCAATTGCTTTCATAATCTAGGAGTTGTTCGTACTGTCATGAACATAATTTATAGATGATTTTGTCCCATAAATAAGAATTGTTTTTCACTCTTGATCTTTGTTATTCCTACACAAATTGATTTCCTTGATCATGATCCACTCATTCAAATCTTAAAGAATTCCGGGTTTTATCCAGAAGCTTCACTTGTATCTCACTTGCGACACAGCAAAATGAATTTCTAGAGGAGAAAAGGTCGCGAATATTTTAGGATCTCGTAAAAAATGAAAATAAAATGTCTTCGGATGTTTAAGATAGAAAAAGAACCTTGTAACCACCCGGTAGACATTCAGATGGAGTAGAAACGGCAGCGAGATGAAAACGTATATATAAGTATTAAGTATATATGCAATGCATGCGATCTTCGTATTGGTCAAAGTACATACGTATGTAATACCTATATATACGTACAACATGGTACACACTCGTTGCATACGGTGCACATATGCCATTCGAGATGGAGGTGCCTACGCATACCTTCTCGGCCGCGGGAATCAGCCATTTTGAATTCCTTGGCGTTTCTGCAGCGTGTTTCGTATTTCTACTCTTGTCGGCTGCACAACGTGCAGGCATGGACACGCATGGATAGCTGCTCGTTTTATTTCCACATGTCAAAAACCCAAGGTCCCATGGGCAATATTGTTGATACTTGATGTTGCAGCCGTCCCGCGAGCGACTATATCGCGTCCCGCTGGCAGAAAGAAGATCTTTCCAGCACGAATTTTACACTTTGCCCTTGTCCTCTCCATTTTCGGACTCTGAGAATTCTCATTTTCAACCTTCTCTCGAACATCACCGAAAAACTTCTGAGAATGACTTGTGAGTCTTGAGAACATTTTAAAAAGGCTGAAATTAACTGAATGCAGAGGGAAAACAAAAGAAAAACGATGATTATATGTCAATTATATATATACATGCATGTACCTATCCTATCTTAAAAAAGTGGTATCACGAAATGTCTCGAAAATCTCGCATACATTGTTGTTGCAAACCTCATTGGCTTTTGAATGACTTGAAGTTGAAAGAAGAACAAAAAAAAAAACTAATGGTGCAAAAAAATTTCATGAAAACCTTCGAAATCCATTAAAATTCGTTAAGGTTTCTTAAAACTCCCAGAAACCTCTTAAAATCCCTTGAAAATCCACAAAAACCATTAGAATCATGAATCTCTTGAAATCCAAGTTAAAATTCGCAAAAATCTCTAAGAATTCCTAAAAACAACTTGGAATTTCTTAAAATTTAAAATCTTTTGAAATCCTTAGAAATCTTATCAAATTCCATGAAATCCTTCAAAGTTCTACAAAACCTTTTAAAAATTAGAAAAATCTCATAAAATCCTATAACATTTTACGACAAACTTCAAAATCCTTTTAAATTCTACTAAATCTTTTAAAAATCAGAAAATCCCTGCAAATTATTCGAAATCTCATAAAATTTAACAAAATTCTTAAAAATCCCATAAAATAAAAAAATTCTTAATAAAAAAATTAAAATTGAATTAAATTAAAATAAAAAAATAAATATAAAATTAAAATAAAATAAAAATTAAAATAAAAAAATTCTTAAAAATCACATAAAAATCCCATAAAATATTTTTAAAACTATTAAAACTCTTGCATTCTTTTAAAATTCCTGGAAATTTTATGACAACATTTAAAATTCTCTTAAAATTCTCTTAAAACACCAAGAAACCTTTTCAAATCTCTTAAAATTTCACGAAAACATTTCACATTCTCCCATTTCACATCGCTTAAAATTCGTTGAAATCTCTTAAAATTGGTGAAAACCGCTTAAAATTCTCAGAAACTTCTTGAAATTCTTTGAATTCTATAGGATAAAATTTAAAGTCTCTTTACATCGTTTGATATTCATTAAAATTATTAGAAATCTCATTAAATTCCACAAAATCTTTAAAGAATCATAAAAATCTTTTGAATTCGCTTAATATTTCTCGAAATTTCACGAAATTAGAAATTTCACATTAGAAATCTCTTGAAATTCGTTGAAATCTCTTAAAGTTCTTAGAAACCTCATAATCTTCCTCAAAATTTCAAAACATTTAAAATCCCTTAAAATCCCCTACCTTTAAAAAATCTCTCAAAATTTCATGAAAATATCCTGAAATACCTTAAAATTCCACGAAATCTTTTAAAAATCCTAAAAATCTTTAGAACTTTGTCAAAATCACTTGAAAATTGTCTAAATTCATTGAAATTCCTAGAAACCTTTTGAAACTTTTTAAAAAAGATGATGTAACGAAATGTCTCTAAAATCTCGCATAAATTTTATTATTGTTTCAAATCTGCTTTCTAAATTTGAATCAGCGAAATTTTATTGGTTTTTGAATGACTTGAAGTTGTAAGAAGTAAAAGAAATAATCGTGCGCGTAGCGCACGTTTTGGTTTGCTAGTTACATTATATAATAATATATAATATATGAAATGAAATAACTCAGAATGTTTCTCTGCTTTCGTAAAACTTTAGTTGCACTCCCAGATATTTTTCATATTTTTGTTTAATACAATGCTTCTATTTCTTTTAAAAAAGTCGTATATAATAATATAAATTACACGTTTCAAACCTAGCCGCAATTTCTAACGGACAATAATCTGCGGAACGTTTCGAGAGGTTGAAAACTGTGTTTAGTGGAATTTCTACTTATCTATGTGAATAAAATGCGTTGCGCGATAATATAATGACTGCAAGAATGTGCATTGCGGTATATGCAAAATGCGTACAAGTTTCTGCGGACAGATAACGCGTAATAATCATTGGTTATTTCAAGTTAAGGGTAGAATGCATCATGAACAGCATACACAGACCAGATAGAAAAAAAATAAAACCTAAGAAAAGAAGAATACTTAAGTAGGTGGTAAGGATCATATCCAATATAATACATACGGCAATAAACTTAGTCCCGCACTCCCGCCATGACGGACAATTAGCGGGGCAAAACGAATTGTCGTAACGATAATAATTACAACCGTAGTCCGCTTACCGTTCTCACCTTTATGAGGTGTAACCATATACCATTACTATATATTCTTCCTCTGTTTGTTCAGACCGCCGACATTTTTTTTAGGGTAAGTTAACTTTGTTTAAAGAGCCGATAATGCATGGAAAGTGTCATTTGTTTCCTACCGAATCAAAACTATATATATAGTTATATACGCTATGTTATACATATAAACGCTCAAATTTTTCTGGACCTTTGAAATATGCAATAATTAATTAAATTATCCTCGTTTTTCATCTTTAAAATCCATTCGAAACTCTCTAAATTCCATGAAAGCCAAATTTCCTTACAATCTCTAAAATCACACAGAAAAAACAAGGTCTGAATCTGTTTACAGTTTAAATCAGTTTTGAGTTTTATTTTAAGATTAAGAAGTCTTAAAACAAGACCAAAAGGTTTCTTAATCTCAAAATAAGACTAAAAACTGACTTAAACTTAAATTCAGCCTAAAAACTGACTTAATATAAACACTATCAGACCTTGTTTTTTCTGTGCACGCAAAATTCATCAACATCCCCTAAAAATGTACCAAAGCGAAACACGAATAGGGAATTTTTTTAACTGACCTTTCAAATCTTATAGCAGGTTGCATTCCAAGTTCTGCACTTCCGAACACTCTTTTTCTTAACAAAGGATCCCTCAAGGTCGATATCTCGAGCAGATTCATTTTTGTCCGCGCCAAGGCCAAAACACCAAAAGGGATGAACATGCTCGACGTAAGAAGAGGCCGTTTTTTTTGCTCTAATAAATCCTGACCTCTCCTACGTTTCGCGGCAGGAGTCATAAATTTTGTGTTTTGAAGGACATCTGAAATGGGGAACGTCAGGATTTTTCGACAAGGAAAAGAACAAAGGACCGGATGAGTAAAGCGAGCACTTTAAAATACGAAATATTTAATATGCGAAATCTTCATCTTAAAATGCAACAAATTACACACTTGGGTCTTCGTTGTAATCGACAGTTTTGGTTTTTCATTTAAAAGTTTATGATCTCATAAACATTCGGAGAAAGTGGCAGTAAAGATATTTTATGAATGAATGAATGGTGAAGATGAATGAATCGAACGGCATGTCGATTATTCAAACTAAATTTATTCTAATTGAAATTATAAGAAAACGATTATTTTTTACACTAACTAGACTGGAAAATAAAATTTTGCGAAATTCATGGGTTAATTGAATAGAGGTCGGACAGTGAAAATTCTCGTCTGAGATCAGACTTTTTTTACAAAATTCGATTCCTGTTTCTTATACCGTATATTTTTAACGATCTTTGTTAACTGAATTTTTTCTTAGTTAAGCACTTGGCAGACGCCTACCACAAAACGAGAAACGAGAAACAAATTAAGTGCTACTTTCTTAGACATTTATGACAGAGCCACGCGCTCGTCAAGTTTATACTGTCGCATTTACAAGGGCGTAACGGACAAGAGTAAACTGCCACCATATCGGTAGTTTTTATACTATAAATATTTTACGGTAATCATAAGTTACTCTTTAATAATCCCTAAACACCTCGCTTTAAGGAGTACTTCATTTACAATTTATTAAAGCGTAACTTCAAAAACTGCCAGTTGAAGAGCCGATAATTCCTCCTTTTTTACAACTCTTTAATGCTCAATATAAAATTGTCTCGAAAATTCACTCTAAATCAGAATTTTTCCATTTATGTATTTATCTTAGACTGTCTGATAACAAACAAAAATAGTATCTTTTGAAAAGACACATGTATAGATCTTTAATGTCTGCAACCTGCAGCGAATGTTTGTTCAACGAGAATAGACTCCTACATCAACTTCCCATGTTTAGAAACTCGTAATTTTATTGACAGTAGCTCCGTGATATGAAGATATATATTTATGACAATTGATGTCATGTCATTAATTACACAGAGATTTAACAACCTTTTTTAGTGGCTAAATCATTTTTCAATTTACCGAGCTTCCCTGTTGGTTTCTCAGTAACTGTAAATTTAATAAACATGATTTGAAGTATCAATTAATCAAACAGTTAATTAACATCTCATTTATATCTAAACCTCTCAAAGCATCATCAATTTAACAATCAATTTTGCAATTATCATTCGATGATTATAAGTTTTAAATGTAGGAAAAACTAGAAAAGGAACTTTCGCAATAAACTTAAGCCATCTCGGGATGAAATAAAATATTTCAACGACTCTTCCTCCCTCGTTTTGATGACAACTTGTCATCAAAGACGTTGGTCAGCTCAGAAACTCATTTCGCTACGACACTTTCTTTTAAGAGGGTAGAATATTGAAGTGGAGATTCAACCATGTTTAGCTAATGCAATCTGAACTCTGAAACCCACCCTTTGTTTATGCCAAGTCTCTCTGCGGTCTGAAATTTATGAGGCCACTTCTTTTCTTTCCTTGGAAAATAACTTTTCATCTTCATAGTGGAACCACCCTCTTATTTATATACTCCTTTCTCCTCTCGCTTATCTTATCTCTCTCTCTTATCATTACTAACTTCTCCAGGGGTTTATATTACGAGACTCCATGCATAGGATTTCAAGTTTCTTGGTGTAAGTGAAATGAGAAAAGCTAAAAGCTGATGCTAAATCTACTTTGCGTTTCATTTTTACCAGCCAACGATTCCCGTCTTATCGACCTTCGCCTGTAGTTTTCGGATTTTCCCGACCGATGGCGCCAACATCGACAGGAACTTTGTCCTTTCGAAAGTCCTTCAAACTTGAAAAAAAGAGGCCATTCAAAATCGAAGCAATTTTAATACATCTTCCAGCTGGAATTTTTTTTTTAATTTTATTTAAAACGTTTTCTTAGTTAATTAGCTCTGGTTATAAATCGTTGCAATATTTTGATTTTGTCAGTTTTATTATTAAATAATACCAATGATATTTCGAACATTGATACTTTTATTCAATTCTTTAAGGTTTTTAAAATTTTTAATTGATTCTTGCATAAAACAACTTGATTAATTCAAATTAATTCGTTAGGTACTTTATTTAGTAATTTAGTTATTTACTGATTAATTTGGTAAAGAAATGAATTATCAAAGACAATAATAAATTAATCACTTGTTCACTAATTTACGGTTAAAATAACTTATGTTTTCTCAAAATAATAACTTAATCCCGACTTTTAGAGACAAGACTCATTTATCCCTAAATTAAATCCACTCGTGCCTTCTTCTGTTTTCTCAACCTTTGAGTACATAATAAAATTTCAAAAATCCCTAGAAAATCGTAAATTCTACCTCTTCGTTTCCGTTTTTGCTGTGGAAGGAAGAAGTCAAAACTATATATAGAAAATGGATACCTTGCTACCCTCGACGGTACCGCATTCATTTTTATACCCCTCGTTTCTATCTCCGTTCCATTTACTTTCTTAAAAAGATTTCATCGCGGCTCTCCATCCATTTTCCCTAACAATGATGGCTCCCTCCATTCGAGGATCTCTTTTTCTCCCTTATACTCAGCCTGATTTAACCCCCTTTCACCCCCCGGCTTCTTTGTCTAAGCTTATCCGACCCCGCATTCTTTTTACTAACAAAAAAATGCTAAGTTTGTCCACCCTGGGTTATTTATATCGTTTCGGAGGACCCCTGCGGTATAAACGAAACTTAAACTCCGGCGCAAATCCCGAAAAACTGATGTGGCTCCACCCCTGAAGTCACTCCCTCGTCAAAACTTGCAACCCCAATCCTTTTATACGCTCTGTCGGATCCACCAGAGACTGGCGTTTATCCGGTGGCCCCTGGGCATTTCCGATATTACATATAAATATTTAGTATCGCAGAATGCCAGATGTTGATGCGGAGATTTTTTCTCATGTTTTTCTCTGTATATATAGAAATGAGATGCAGTCGTAAAAAACAGTTTTTAGCTTCCAAGCGTTTTTAAGCTTTATTAATTGCTTCCGAACTTTTCAAACTGATTTTAGTAATTTTTCGAGAGATCAAGATCAAGTATTTCAAGAGATTTTACAAGATTTCGAAGGTACCAAGACCTTTAAAGTGATTTTAACAAATTCAGTTTCAAGATTTTCTTGTAATTTCAAATCATAAAAAATGTTTTTCAATCCTTTATTTATTAGATGTATTGGGTTGAAGTTTCAGACGTCTAGTCTGACGATTCTGTTTACATTTATTGGAATAATAACAAAAAAAAGTTTCCACTGTTTCCAATATCCTAAATTTTTATTTATTTACTAGGAGCAATTTTAGAGAATTTAGGGAATTGCAAACGATTTTAAATAATTTTAAAGAATTTCAGGAGATTTTATAATATTTCAAACATTATAAGAGGATTTCAAGAGATTTATAGTAATTTTAATTAAAATTACTATAAATCTCTTGAAATCCTTTTATAATTTTTCAAACCTTATAAAATCTCTTGAAATTCCTTTTTTATTTCTATTGAAATCCTTTTATAATTTTTGAAATCTTATAAAATCCCTTGAAATTCCTTAAGGAATTTCAAGGGATGCTAAGAGATTTTTATTGATTTTAGGAATTTAAAGGGATTTTTAAAAGAGTTGAAAAGAGTTATCAATAAATTTTTTTCAAAGGTTTTACAAAATTTCAAGAAATTATAATGAACATCAAGAATTTCATGTAATGTTAAGGGATTCTAAGGAGTTAATTTGATTTATTTCACATTAGAAGAAATTCTATAAAATTTCTTATCACTTAAAATGTTTTGAAATCTTTTGAAAATTTTTAAATTCTTGAATTCCTTTGAAATGCATTGAAATTCCTTATAATCACTTATCACTAAAATCTTTGGAAATCCCTCGAAATTCCTTAAAGTCATTTAAAATCTGATAAAAGTCTTTAAGGTGTCTTGAAATCTTGTGAAAACTCTTGAAAATCCTTAAACTGTTTTGAATTCTTTTAAAAATCCCTCGAAATTTCTCAAGATATATCTTGAAATTCTCTACAATGAAAAATCCCTTAAAATCTTAAAATCCCTTGAAATTTCTTTAAATCCGGGCAACACCGGGTAAATTTCTACTAGTAAATAAATAAAAATAAAATAATTTTAGGAACTTTTTTGATATTCTTAATCCAAAAATGCAAAAAAAAGATAATAATACAAAAATTTGAAGTTTCTTCTGAAACTTCAACCAAGTATTAAATGTCTTAAAATCTTCAGAAATTTCTTGAAATCCATAAAATCCTGTGAAATCCTTGAGACCATGTAAAAACTCTTTGACACCAAATAAAAATATTCCGAATTTGATAAAGAGTTTCTTAACAAGGCAGATCCATGTTTTGCGTCTTCCGTGACAAAACTTGCTTCCGCAAAATCAACATGTGAAGTATGAGTCGTTAAAGTCGAGAAGCTCATTATGATTTCATAGTCTCGGGAAGTGTGAAAGGTTACACTCGAATATATCCATGAACGCCACTTGCATGGCATGCAGAGTTTAAGTCCACATATCTTTGGATTCTAGACTCTGGAACTTCAGAATCTAGAGCATTTTGGTGTAACTTACTTAAATACAGAGATCTCTAACGAAATGGAGAACCGCTGTCGGTGTGCATGTAAATGGAGACCGGCTGTCATCAGATACAGAAAGGCAGAGAAATGTGGCGACGAAGGACGAGAGGTGCAAGAGGGTGCCGTAATTAAGGAAGCTCATCCTGAGAGACAATTTAGCTTAATGAGAGGCAGCCAGTTCCAAGCCCTTATTCTCTGACCCCTTCTCTACTCCTTGCCCCGCCTTCCTTCATTCCTTGGAAAAGGGTGCCCCCTTTCCATCGATCCTGCTAAGAAAAGTTTCCCTCCCACACCCAGAAAGAATTGGATTTCCACGAAAACTTGGAACGTAAACTCGCTTCAGAGGAGATTCTATTTTCAGGGTGTCACTTTCAGAAGGGGCAAGCGGTTTTCCGAGCTTGATTATCCTGTCATAAAAAAGAGGTTGTGATTATATTGAAAGTAAATTCTCGAAATCTGAAACCACATTCTCTATTTATACCTATATTTTGGTTGAATTTGTATACGCCATAGAATCGAGATCAGTACCATTGGGGACTGAAGGAATTTCAAGAGATTTTACAAGATTTCAAAGATATATGAAATCATTTTAAGGGTTTTTAATTTATAGATATCAAGATCTTCTGAATTCTTTAGTGCAGCCAGAGTATATTATCGAAATTTATCGGATGAAACAGAATATTATCGAATATTGTAAAATATGTTCATATTGTAACTTATTAGACCTCCAAAGTGTCTCATATTCACTTAATTTCGAAAATCATACCCTTTTTCGCGTAAAATACACTTGCTAGTCTATAAAGAGGAAGAAAGGAAAGTAATTTAATAAGTAATGTGAAAATAG